>JAJOOR010026408.1:0-36849 GCA_036250505.1 Solanum acaule
GGTCATTTTAATTGCTTCCGCGACCAAGGATGTGTAATGATACGCTATGAGGCTTGTTTGGGGTTCCTTCGGGTTCCCCATTCGCCGGTCACGTCTAGGCCCTAGGCTTGGGTCGTGACAGGCAATCACTTTACCATGTTGCATAAGGACACATCTCAAACCCACTCTAGAAGCGTCACATTATACCACAAACCCATCGGTACCCTCCGGTAAGGTCAACACCGAAGCAGAAGTAAGCTTATCTTTCAACTCTTGGAAGCTTTTCTCCCAAGTTTCCGACCACACAAATTTAGCTTTCTTTTGAGTGAAGACCTTCAATGGAGAAGCAATGGAGGAAAAACCCTCAACAAACCTCCTATAATAATCGGCCAAACCCAAAAATCTTCTAATATCAGTAGCAGTTAGAGGTCTAGGCCAACTCTTGACCTCATCCGTCTTCTTAGAATCTACCTCAATACCCATGCTCGACACAATATAACCAAGGAAGGCAACCGACCTTAGCCGAAACTCATATGTATTAAACTTAGCATATTATTGGTGGTCTATAAGGACTTGCAATGCAATCTTCAAATAATTCATATGATCACCCTCACTCCTTGAATAGATCAAAGTATCGTCAATGAAAATGATCACAAACAAATCAAGATATTTCCTAAATACCCTATTCATTAGGTGAATGAATGCCGCCGGGGCATTGGTTAAACCAAAAGACATAACTATGAATTCATAGTGACCATATCTTGTTCGGAAGGCCATCTTGGAAATGTCAACCCCTCTCACCCTTAGTTGGTGATAGCCCAAACGTAGGTCAATCTTTGAAAAGTAACTAGCTCCTTGGAGTTGGTCAAACAAATCATCAATGATAGGAAGAGGATACTTATTCTTTATAGTGACCTTGTTCAATTGGCGGTAGTCTATACACATTCTAAGGGAACCATCCTTCTATCTTACGAACAATATTGGAGCACCCCATGGAGAGATGTTTGGTTGAATAAAGCCCTTGTCTAACAAATCCTTGTGTTATTCCTTCAATTGTTTCGATTCGACAGGAGCCATTCGATATGGAGGAATGGATATGGGTTGTGTATCCGGCAAAAGATCAATGCCAAAGTCTATTTCCCGTTCGAGAGGAATGCCAGGTAAGTCATCGGGAAAGACTTCGGGAAACTCACTTACCACGGAGACCGACTCTAAAGAAGGAGTCTCGGACGCAACATCCATTACCCTTACAATATGGTAAATGCACCCCTTGGAGATCATTTTCCTAGCTTTTAGACATGAAACGAATTGACCTCTAGGGATGGAATTTCCCCCTTTCCACTCTAAAATGGACTCATTTGAAAATTGGAACTTTACTACCTGAGTTCTACAATCAATGGAGGCATAGCAATCATGCAACCAATCCATACGGAAAATGACATCAAAGTCTATCATTTCTAATTCTATCAAATCAACCAAAGTGACCTTATGAGACAAAGAAATAGGACAACTCCTATAGACTCTTTTTCCTACAACCGAGTCACCAATCGGGGTAGAAATCGAAAGAGGTTCTTTTAACAGATCGGGGAGTATTTCAAATTTCATAGCCACAAAAGGTGTAACAAAATACAAAGTGGCACCGGGGTCTAATAATGCATAAACATTAATGGAGAAGAATTGTAACATACCGATCACAACATCCGGGAAACCCCCTTGGTCACTTCGAGATTGGAGAGAATAGAAATGGTTCTTCTTGGGAGTATCGGGATTTGAACCACTAGGAGGGACTTGCTTGCCCTCTTTTCCTTGAACCTTTAGCATGGGACAATCTCTCACCATATGACCACTCTTCCAACAATGAAAGAAACCATCCGTGTCAACAAGGCAATTCCCTCATGTTTCTTGCCACACTTGGCACAAGTAGGCCTTGTAATAGAAGATCCACCACCATTACCTCCTTGAGGCTTAAGGTTAGACACCCTATCCTTGTTGAACCTAGGAGCACTAGAGGAGCCTTGGTTGGAAAACCTTTTCTTGAATCTTGACCCTCAAACTTACCTTTGGAGAATTTCCATCATCGGTCCTTGCCCTGTTCACTTCTCTATTCACTTGCTTGAGCTTTTGTTCCGAAATTTGTCGGCATGAACCAGAAAACGTGAAATATTCATACTTGGGATGAGCATTGCCGAACGACATTCATTGACTACTATGTCGGATACCCCCATAACAAATTTGTTCATCTTGGCCCTAGAGTCCGCCACTAAGGTTGGAGCATACTTAGACAATTGGGTGAACTTAAGGTCATACTGTTTCACACTCATACCTCCCTTGCGAAGGTTGATGAATTCTTGCATCTTTCATTCCCTTAATTCTAGGTCAAAGAACCTATCAAGGAAGACCGACTTGAACAATTCCCAATCTATCGGGCCCGCTCTTATGGGTCTCTCATCCTTCCATTGCTCATACCAAATTTGAGCCACATCCTTCAATTGGTAGGCAGCTAATTCTGTCTTCTCTTGTGGAGACACTCCCATAGCATCAAACACCTTAAACACTTCATCAATAAACCCTTGTGGGTCTTCCTACACTTTTGAGCCATAGAACATAAGATGATTCATTCTTGTGTTTTCCCTTATCCTTGAAGAAGTTGTACTTGCATTGGGGTTCACATGATTTCTAGCATCCCTATTGACTTGTGCCATTACGGCTTGGGTCAATTCTAGAAAATCCGTCATTATTTCCACATTTGTCATAGCCCCCACATCATTAGGAGCTTGAGGACCTTGGGAACCTTGGGAAGGAACTCCCTCATTCACGATCTCCTCTTCCATCCTTCTTGAATTTGCCCTTCTTGTATTCATATCCTATATACACAAGAGAAGGGTTAGGAAAAGGACTTCAGAGAGTTAAAACTCTAAGGCACGACTAAAAGGTAATGAAAGAAGTGAAAGTTCCTAAACATCCTATAGCCTCTCATTCATAAGTGTGGTGTGCTTCACACTCATGAACAAAACTTTACTAGATGTGGTTCATGAGACATCATCCTAGAATCATTCTAAATCTTGTGCTCTCATTACCAAGTTTGTCACGACCTGGGGTTACCCCTAGATGTAACACGATGTACTTGACCCCAAAGGGGTCTCATAGAAGCCCTTAGCATGATCATAAACATGGAAATAGAAATGATGCGGAAAATTTTAAAACTTTTTACAATCAAAGTCATTTCATAAATCGAATGGAAGTCTAGACTTTATCTCATACAATCATCTTATACAATCAAATACAATCTTAGGGTCACAACCCTTTATACAACATAGTCTCGAAAATAGAAAGTAAGAGATGAACTAAAAATGAACAATCCATCCTCGAACTTGAGGACTCACCAAGCTTGGGAATAGAGAATCCAAACATTGCTCAAATGAAGGAAATACAACTCAATGCCCGGAACCTACACTTTTAAGAAAATGTAGAAATATGGGTTAGCACAAAAGTACTAAGTATGGAAGCCATGCATAAAACCTTTAAAACATGTGAAATGGGACATTTAGTTGAAATCATGCATTTTTCAAGTTCGAAAGCCATCATGCACATTTATGAAGAAACATAAGTCAAACCATATCATAAGCAACCCCAAAGCTATACTAGTGCAATGCAAAGGCAAGATCCCATAACCCTACCATATGCCAAGTACAACTTTTTGGTCACCAACATCATTACATAATATACCTTGACCTCATCATAGCCAATACACATATATAAGGAACCATTCATGTTCATACTTGTAACAAGTAAGGTAAATCTTAACAATCATACATATCATACATCCATAATTCATAAATTTTCATAGCATAAGAGAAACCACCCCACAACCCCTTTCTAAGTCTAGTTCTGCAATGCACAAGTGAAGTCCCATACTCCCACTTACACCAAGTAAAACTCAATAAGAAGTCATAAGTATAGTTCATATTCATGTTCATGTTCATATTCGTGTTCTTGTCTTATTGGGGAATTTAGCCTTAACCGACATAGACAATGTGAGCTACATAGAATCCGATGTCATGACCCCACACCGAAAAGAGGTTTCCTACTTGCCTAAGGTAGAACTAACATGTATAGCATTTAGGTGGATCCATTAGCTAAAGACCTATGTGGGCACATAGTTTGGGGATAAGGAGATTGCTACTAGAAACCGGGACTTTCTAACGTAAAAGGTGTCCATCTCATGAGATAACTTACATTGGGAAGCCATAATTTCTAACGTGAAAGCTTCCATCTCATTTTCATATCCATTCGGTGCTAACCATAATTCGCTTTAAAGTCATATTAAGTCTTTACTTAAATTCATGTTCATGAAAGAATGCACTAGGCACTCAAGTCAACATGGTATCATAATAGCTCATAGATTCATTAGGTGAGATTGTCCTTTCAAGCTTAGAATCATCAATACGTGAGTAAACCTTTCACATCATATCCATAGTATGTTCATGAGAATAGCCTTTCATTCAACACAACAATACTAACATAGTCATAAACATATCATACATAGTCATGTGTAATGGTAGGGGAGAACAATCTTAAAACCATACCACAATTACACAATAATCATAAGACCTTCACTTTCTAAGTGAATCATAAGCTTATACATAAATTCTCATAAAGATGTACAAACCCTCATACATTGCCCTTCAAGGGTCATGGATCACAATCAACCCAACCATATACAATTACTACATAATTTAGGAAGAATTTCATGATTCAATAGCTTAATTAACATAAACATATTCAATTGACATACTTATAATATCAACCAACCCACATCATTAATTTATGATTTATCAATATGGGGGAATCATAGGTCTATGGGGATTTCTCATTATAAAACAAAAATACTTCATTAATCCAACAATAATTCATAATAACCAACCATAATCAACCATAAATAAATAATTAAAAATGTTTTGGAAGGAGACCCATGTCATAGATTCAAAACCCTAGATTTGGGGAAATTGAAATCTTGAAAACGAACTTTTGAGGGGACTCTATGGGTGGAGACTACCCATGTGAAAAACATCCATACCTTGATTATAAATCCCCAAGAAATTTGAGGAAGAACCTTTGAAATTCACAAACTCTAGTTCCAATGGCTCCTTTCTTCTTCCTTGAGTTTAGAGAGTGAAATATTGAGAGAAGAGGAAGTTTTTGATTTGATTTGGGTGTTTGTGAATAATGACTTAGTCTTGTGAATTTTGACTTAAAAACAACTTATATAGTACCCCTTAAAATACACAAAACAACCCCACTTTAATTGGACTAAAAATAAAATGACCCAACTAACCTTTATTTAAGTCACTTCGTCTGGGACCACGGGCCACCTTCACGAGCCGTGGTATGGACCACGACCCATGGTCCTGCCCGTGAAGGTGAGGCAGTGTCCTTGATTTTTGAGCACAAGGCTCCTTTGCCTAAGGCATCTTCACGAGCTCCTTCACAAGTCGTGGAGTGGACCAAGATTCGTGGTCACACTCGTGAAAGGTGAGGTAGTAGTTAGGTTACTTCGTGCCCCAAAGCCACCATGCCCAAGTCGCCTTCATGAAGGGCTCCACGAGCCTTGGTCAAGACCACAAGCCGTGGTCCCTTCCGTGAAGTTGAGGCAGTGGCTATGCCAAAGGGTGGCCATTTTTCTGTGGCCAAGTAAGCTTCATGAGCTGTGGTAAGGAACACGGTTCATGGTCCCCCTCGTGAAGTGCCTAGGCTAGGGGCAGCCTTGGCCTTTGGCCTTGGCTTGTCCCTTTGCCTTGGCACTTGCCTCTTGGCTTTGACCCTTTTAAACCTCATTTCACTCGTAAATGACTTATTAACATTCGTGGAGTCATTTTATGACCTTTACCCTTACGTTTAAGCTCTAGTTCAACCTACCATTTTCTGGATTGTTACATCGGGGCGGCATATCTCTTCCTGACACCTTTGGCCTAGCCATTCTTGCAAAACAACGTACAAAAACATTAGACAAAATTCAGGAATAATGTAGAAAATTTAGGTGCAGAAAGACTCGCCGAACCATTCGGTGAATCACCGAGTGACCTTGGCGAGCAAAATCGGGTTCGCCAAAAGTACCAGGACAAAATTCTCAAAACACAAGACATGTCGGTGATGTTCAGGGTGAGTCACCGACACCAATCAGCAAGCTAGAAGTAGCTCGCAGAAAGATACAGTGTATTTTAAGGGTTAGGGGCGCAAAAAAGGTGATCAAGAAGGATTTTTGGTGAGTCGCCGAGTGAACTAGGTGAGCTCAAACATCTCGCCAAAAGTTACAGAACAAACTCAACCAAAATTGGAAATTAAGAGCGATTTGTGAGGGACTTTTGGGAACCGTATCACCAATTGACAAGCTCGACTTAGCTCGCCAAATGGTCCAATGTGCTAGTTTTCAACCCCAAGCTTCAAAATCAAGCCCGCAGCCCACGTAAGCAAAATTAAACACAAACACCATTCAATTAATACTTTACCCATACTACCCATACCCTTGGGGTACTCAGACTTCCCCTTGATTTGGCCAAAATTGGCCATTTGACGACTTTTGCCCTTAAGAATGATGTCAAGCGCTCCATCATTGGGAAAATTACGTCATTTAGCACAATTTGGGGTTACTTAGACTTCACCCCACCAGACCTAACACAAACATACCCTAACCCAACAATTTAGACTCAATTGTACAAGCAAGAACACGAGAATCGATCAATTGAAAGCACTTAGGCACGCATTTTAATCCATTACAGCCAAATAAACAGTGAAACACGATTATAACAATTACCCAACACAAAACAACAAAAAATTTACATTTTGCATTTTATATTAACAACAAATTTCAAGTACGGGGTTCGAAAAACCAACCTTTATGTAGAATTTTAATTTTGAATAGCTAGGCGGCATAGTTCCACAATTCCAAGAAACAATTTTGCACAAAAACATAGGTAACAACAAGGAAATAAGAAAAATCTAAAGTGGCAAGTGAGAGTACGAAATTGAAAATGGGAGAAGTGGAAGGATTTAAATTTTTTAAATCGTTTGGCCTTTAATAGCTTTCAGTTCGCGCTCCCTTCGGTGGAGTTAGTCGTGCTCGTCGAACCACTCGGTGATTTGTCGAGTGGTACTTTACCTTATAGAGTTTTACAGGACTCCCAACAATTTAGGGGTTCAAATGACGGACAAAGTCAGGCTCGCCGACTTGTTTGGCAAGTCACCAATTAAGCATATAGTCCGCCGAGTTTTATCGAGTTCCCTTTCAAGCTTGGTAGCTCCAACGGCGGTCCAAATTGGGGCTCACCTACCTGTTTGGTGTGTCGCCGACTAGACTTTGGCTCGCCAAACAACTCATTTCCCAACACTGTTAACTTTTCAACTTGCACAATCAACACCCATTATTCAAAATCAAAAACTAAAGCATTAAAAACTTGGGTTGCCTCCCAAAAAGCGCCTTAGTTAATGTTGTGGCACGATGAAAGTACCTATTTATGGATTATTCTTCGGGTTTGCCAAGGTATCACTTGGAAGGCCCCCTTTTGGCCTTGGTTTCAAATGAGAAGAAATTTGACCTATTTGGGTCTCCAACTGCTTGATTGACACAGATGGGAGGTGACCGTTTGATTAAGTGTAGAGACATCCTCCTTCATCTCTTTCAGCACTTTGTCCGACCCTTCAACTTTGTTGAGAATACGTGAGAGCATATCTTCCGTACGGTCATTTTTAGACTCCTTGGGATTTTGATGCTCGTGCGGTGGGACATACATGTCCTTGTCACCCTCTCTTGCCTTCCAAGTGGCGTTATGATCACACCATTCTCTGTCACGGTCTCTGTATCCCTCATCTCTATTCCACCCAGGTTTCCATCCGGCCTTGGATAGTTTTGTCGATATCCAATTCCTTGATTGGCTAGGAAGTTCACTTCCTCGTTTTAAAGAGCTTCAAAATGAGCTTCTTCGAGATTCACTCCAGCAACACCAACAATATTAACAATTTTGCACCACTACCCATCACATTTTCGCCAATATATCTAGCTGGGTTATCATTTTGGCCATATTTTGGTCCCTTTCCTGATCCTTTTCGATATGCTCTTTTATCATTCTTAAAGTGAGAGGAGACACTTGGTCCTCACGAGTATACCATGCTCTGTTTATCTTGGTCATGCCATCAAGGAGTTGTGATGCTACTTCATAGGGCTGTTGCATTATACCACCGGGAACAAGTTGATTAGCAACTCCTTTGTTCACCAAGTCAAGGCTCTTATAAAAGTATTGTAGTAGCATATTATTGGAATTCCATGAGTCGGACATTGAAGTACCAACTTCTTAAATCTCAGCCACGTCTCATGGATAGGCTCACCCTCCAAGCATTTGAAACCTTGGATGTTGTCTCTAAGTGTCATCATCTTCAATGGGGGAAAGAATCTCACAGAGAATGTTGTAGTAAGTTCTTCCCATGAAGTGATGGAATCCCTTTGTAACTCAGCCAACCATTTTGTAGCTTCTCCCATTAACGAGAATGGGAACAACCTAAGACGGATTGATTCTTGTCATATGTTCTTGAATGAGAGCAGACCACAAACATCCACGAAGTTCCTAATATACTCATGAGGGTTTTCATGTGCCAACCCTCCGTATAACCCTTTTATTTGGAAAAGCTACAACATTGTGCTCGTAACATGGAAGATCGCATACCCTCAACAGGGGGTAGAGGAATTGCACCAACACCACCCAATTGAATTGGGTCATTCACATCATTAAGGTTCCTAATATCATCTTGGTGTCCCACTTGGCTACCATTGCTCCCATTTACGCTCATCTCTTCCTCTGTTTTAACACAAACAACACAAAACCAAAAACTAAAGTAAGCCGATTCAACTACAACCAAAAAGATCACAATTCAACTTCAATAAAAGAATTTCAAACAACACCACTCCCCGACAGCGGTGCCATATTGATTAACATTTCAAGCACACCTCATCCAATTCTAGGTGCAACCGATCATTAGTCATTATAAAACCCAGGGGTCGAACCCACAGGGAGCGATACATGTTCAAATTAATTTAGGAAGTACAAATTTTGGTGTAATCAGCTATAATAATAGAAATTATCGAAAAAGACATGTAAAAAAGTCTAAAAGGGGTGATACAAATATCAGATGGGGGTTTTTTGGTTTGAAATTATCAGCTATAATGCAATCACACAAAATTGAAATAGTAATAAAGAGAGGAATTCTTGGGATATGATCTATTATAGGCAACTTTCTCTATATGGGTAATTGCAACTACTGATAAATAGCTAAATATAAGTGGGTAGGCTAGAGTATGAGTGAAATAGATTTCTCTCGAACAACTATCCCGATTCAAGTGATTTCTTTCAAACATCAACAAGCATAGCAATTAAGAACAACCCACACCTTAATTCATCTACTCTCTCAAGCTAGAAGGGTAGGATTGGATTTAGGATTCACTCTCTCGAGCTGAGCCCATATCAACCTAATACCTACAAACCATTAATCAAAAACCTTGATTCCAAAACCTCTCTCTCGAGCAAGCTAAGAACACAAAATTAGAACTGCATTTGCAAACTACAATTCATGAATTAAAATTAAGTTGATGATTAAACCCACTTCAATACAACACTTAAACTAGTAATTGCTAATAACCATAAGCTAATTCAATCCATAATCACATGATCACACCCCAATAGTTGGGGTTTTATCCACACATCATAAAAATAGGGAAACAATTACCAAATACATTCGTCGAGAATTTACGATGGTCCAAATTGAAGAATTTAAGCAATCCACTTGCCAAATCTCAAAATTGTGTCTCAAAAATCATCAAAGTTTATAGTGAACCTCTAAAATTTAAAAGAAAACTCTCCTGAATGATAGTAAGATACTCAAATTACAGTTCAAAATTCAATTTATAGTTGCTCCAAAATTTGGCCCGAAAGTCCACTAGGTGAGATAATTCGGGCTCACCGAGTGGTTCGGTGATCCGCCCTTTGCTCTCTTCCATTGTCGTTATGCGTTTGGTTCTCAACATCCTCAAATCCTGTAACTTTGGGCAATCCATCTTGTCATCGCGAAACTGATCAAAGATTTGCCGACTGCCCAATCCTTTTGCCAACTTGGTCTCTTCCCTCATGCCTGGCACACTAGAACTTTAGGCGGGCTGAAGAGCCACTCGACGAGTCACCGAGTGGTCTTGGCGATCACCAGGGTAGTCTTTCTTCACTTCTTCAGCTTGTTATGCTCCTTTTTGCCTGTTAGTGTCCTTACATTACTCCTTAGCTCATACACATGAAAATAAAGGTCTTAACATCTATTTATAGCATATATTAGGCATTTGAGGACACTAATACTATCAAAACAAAGCCCTAAATGAGTCTAAATCTCGGACTCATCAAGATTCGACATCCATAGTCTACTAAGAAATTTACAAGGCCTCTAGAGTCCTATACGCCATGTTATGCCTAGTGTATTCGTTAGGCCGTGACAATCACGAAAATATGTTCAGTATCTTTGACTTGGCTTTGGATGATCTTATATCTCTCTGGTCTGGCTCTGCTCTACCACAGGTTTTTTTAAGAAATGCCACGGGAATCATGACAACTGTACCTATGATTGAAAAGGTCGGTGATGTTGTAGGCGCAACTCATGGGTCTCCCTAGGTTCTACCATCCATGGTATTGCCAGCTTCTCCCTCTTTTGGTTCTGACATTACTAGTAGATTTGGCACAATACCAAACTATGTTGTTGGACTAATCTTGTCTCATACAGTGGATTCGCCAAGTATTTGATTAAGGCACCAATTGTGTATTTACTGGTATCAGCGGGACATTCAACTATATGGCTACCTAAAACGTGAACATTATCACACAATCTCCCTATCAGACAAGGAAAGGGAAGAACAACTTTTTAATTCAAATTGTGATCCCTCATTTTAGTGGCAATCAGTCGACCTGCATTCATTAAATATCGGGCCATGATATAAGCTATCTAAGATGCCTGTAAGGGAGAGATTTTGTGTTTCATTAACTTTCGGCCTCAACTATGCACGAACCACAGCCCAACAAAATTTGACCTGAAAAGTCAAAGAGGCCTTTGTGATATGCAACCTTGAGTTGGTTACCCATTGTTCTGTCTCACCCTCTGTCTTGATCAGCTCATCAATCCACATCATTATACATTCTCACATTCCAGGATCACTCATCTCATATGCACTTATCACCATATGGTAATGATGCTCTTATAGTCCAACCTCAATAGGTGCAGTGAAGTTCAAACCATGCTGAAACCTGTTTATAGTTGCCTCAGAAATGTCTACATTCACTCCACAAAATTGTACCTGATTTAGTGGTGCTGGTTGGAGCTCTGACTCTTTTTTATCTTTAGTATTTTGGTTTAGTTTTCGGTATATATTTTCGTATTTTAGGTATTTTGGTTTAGTTTTTGATATATATTTTCGTATTTTAGGTATTTTGGTTCAGTTATTGGTATGTGTTTTTTGTATTTTTCAGTATTTTGGTTTAATCGAAATATATTAAACTATAATATATATATTAATATTATATTAATTATTAATAATAAATAAAATGCAAACTTAGGTTAGGTTTTCAACATTTCTTTTTCACTTTTTATTTGATGTTTCGAGTCCCACATCTACTGCAAGATATTTTTTTTGGACCATCGACCGCTGCGACCAGGGTAGCCGATCATCGATTTTCAACAACTCAAGTTAGCCGACCAACAATTTCACTAGTTCAGCAAGCCATCGATTTCAGCAAGTCAAAAACCACACAACCAGCGAGCCAACCGACTTCTTCCCTCTATGTATTTGAATATTTTTTCTGTTTTCTTTATTTCTTCTTCTTTTCTGTTGTTTTTCTTTCTGATTTTCTTTTTAGTTAGTGTGTGAACTGTGAAATTAATTTTTTTCTTATATAGATGGCTGATCAAAATAAATTAAATGTGGTTGTGGCTAATAAAATTCGTATAAGTATGGCTGGTTCTATGCATAATAAACCTACTTGTAGCAATAAGGCGTCAATTGACACAAAGAAACCAAAAATAAAATAAAATATTCACCCTAGGTCTACTGTTTGGCAACACTTTGATTTTTTTTTGAAAATTGTGTTAAAGCAAGGTGTTTACATTGTAAACAAAACTATGCTGCTAATACATCTAGAAATTGAACAAATGGACTCAGACAATATTTGACTTACCGATGTGAAGTGTATAATCCCCTTCCTGTTGCACCTAGTATTCAAACTAACAGTTCTTTGATAGAGAATTGGGAATTTTAGCAAGAAGTAGTTAGGAGAGTCTTAGTTGAGATGATAATTTTGGATGATCAACCTTTTAGCTTTGTTGAAAAGGAAGGCTTTTAGAAGTTTATGAGTAAAGTCCAACTTTTATTTCACATTCCTTCTCATAGAAGCATAACAAGGGATTCTTATGAAGTTTATGGTGAGTTGAGAATGAATTTTTAAAAGTGTTGTGGAGAAATAAAACCAAGAATTTATCTTACAACAGATACATGGACTTCGGTGCAAAGAATCAATTATATGTGTTTGACTACTCACTTTATTGATAGGAATTGGGTGTTTAATAAAATAATATTGAATTTCTATCCTATCACTGTTCATAAAGGTGAGCATTTGGCAAAGTCTATTAGTAATTGTTTCCTTGATTGAACTTGGACAATGTCTTCACTATTACGGTTTATAATGCTTCTTCAAATAATGTGGCAGTTTTAGAGTTGTCCAAAAAAATTAGGTATGTGGGGAACTAATATGATGGATGGTGAGCATATCCATGTGAGATGTATGAATCATATACCTAATCTAATTTTACAAGATGGTTTGTAAGAAATTGGTCCTTCTATAAAACGGGTGAGACAAATGGTGAAATATGCTAGATCAGCTTCTGCAAGGACAAGACACTTTTTGAAGTGTGTTGAAATGAAAAAGATAGAATGTGATAAAATTTATCTTTAGATGTGCCTACTAGGTGGAATTCCACCTATTTGATAAAGGACGTGACATAAAAGTTTGACAAGACTTTTGAGAGGTTTGATGTTTATGATGGTAACTTTAATTCTTTTCTTGGTACTGCTATTTGTGAAGATGGAATTATTGTAGGTTCAATTCAAAATGAGGATTGGGTTAATATGAGGAATGTCACAAAGTTTCTTAGAAAACTTTATGAGCTCACTTTGAAAGTTTCAGGTTCATGGGATGTTACTTGTAATGTTAATTTTGAGGATATATGTGAGATTGATATATATTTGAAAGCATGTATGACAAGTGATGATGTTGATTTATGTAAAATGGCTTCGCAGATGAAAGAAAAGTTTAAGAAATATTAGGGTACTCCTAGAAAGATGAACAAATGTTTTTTATTGCTTCTGTTTTGGAACCTCACAATAATTTTGTGTATGTTAGTTTGGCTCTTGAAGAATTACTTGGGGAAGAAAATGGAAAGATAGTGAATAATGAAGTCAATGTTTACTTGAAGAAATTGTTTCCCTTCTATGTAAGTAAGTATGCAAATGGTTCTAAAAATAAATCATCTTCATTAGGATACACTTCATCTGGTCATATGATTCGTTTAACTGTGATATTTCTCAAAATGTCAAAACAAATTCTTTGTGAACTAAGTGTTACATGAAAAAACAAAAAAGAAGATTCTGGAAGTTTAGGTGTTAAATCTAAGTTGGATAGATATCTTCTTGAAGACCAAGAGCCTGAGGATTTTGGTATTTCAATTTTGTTGAAGGTTAATTCTCCTATATTTTCTATACTTTCACACTTGTCTCTCGAGATGTGTTGGCTATTCCTACCTATATTGAATGTGGCATCAAAATGTGCATTTAGCACCGGTGGTCATATTCTTGATCCATTTAGAAGTTCATTGACTCCCATATGTCTGCAATGCCTTATTGGTGTCCAAGATTGGATTAGACAAGTAACTTATCCTATTTGTGTTGAAGAAAATTTTGAGTTTCTTGAACTTGGTAAGACTTTGTATTTTTATTAGAAAAAAGGTCCGAAATATATCTGAACTTTGATCTAAATTACTGTAACAATTCAGAACTTTGGAAAGGACCTTTTACCCCTACACTATTTAATAGTGTATTTTAAAGTTCAATATGCTCCCACGTGGACATCATAAATAATGCATCACTATAAATAGTAATGTGTCCATGTGTGCACATATATACCTTTAAAATACACTATTAAATAGTGCAGGGGGTAAAAGGTCCTCCATAATGTTTTTTATTGTAACAACAATTTTAGCCAAAGTTGGAGTATTTTTCAGACCCTTTTCCCATTTTTAATTGTTTACAAAAAAAAAATACTTATTTTGTTGTATGACAAATTTTATTTTATTATTCTTAGAGATGGCAAATAGTGGAATAAACTCTTTCCTTATTGATCTATGATTGCAAGTTTCAAGTAGTTAATAGTGGTGAGTTCAATTCATTATTTATTTAATTATATGATTTTTAAACTTTAAAAGTGGTATTCTAAAGTTTAGTTTTATCTTAAAAGGTTCAAGTTCAAGTGGTCAAGACTGAAGAATCAAGACAATGAAGAAATGCCTAAAGAACTAAAGTTTTGTTATTGTTTTTGTTGGCACTTGAAAGTGGTCTCTTGGAAGAAACTACGTTGTTTTTCATTATTGTTATTTGCTATTGTTGGAATTTGAAAGTGATCTCATGGAACAAACTACATTGTTACTCATTACTGTTATTTGTTATTGTTGGCACTTGAAACTTGAAAGTGGACTCGCGGAAGAAACTACATTGGTGCATTATTGTTATTATTTTGTTGTGTAGTGAAATGATCAATTGATCATTGTATTTGATAACTGTAGTGATGTTTTATTAATTGTTAAATTAGTTAATTGAATAGACTCTATACAAAATTGAATTTATGACCGTTGGGCAATTTAGTACGCGCTTCACGCGCCGTTGATCTTTTCACAATTTTCACTGTTGGATTTACTCCGATGATGGCTGGGGTTGCGGGGAACCTCCATGAACATCCTAGCGATCCTCCTATGAACCCCAACTCCACTACTCCAATACGCAATTATGCAAACTTTCTCTTGGCTAATAGACAACCGACGCCCTCAAAGTTGACTCAGCAATTCCGACCACCAAAAATCTACAAGGGTAAGCCAGCTGTATTTTTCACACCACAAGAAGAAGAGGAGCTCGCTACTTCTTCCTGACTGACTATCATCGGTAAGTTTTCTCATGGTAGAGCTTTAATTGAAGATATTCATAGTGATTTTTTGGCTATATTTTCTATTCGAGGCATTGTTAAAATTTGTCACTACAACCCTAAGCACATCTTTCTCAATTTTTCCAAAGAAGAAGATTTCAAAAACATATATTTTAGAGAAAAGATCACCATTCTTGGGTCACCAATGAGATTGATGAGATGGATAAAAGAATTTGACCCGAATGAAGAAATATCTTTGGCGCACATCTGGATTCACCTCCCTGAACTTCCACTGCACTATTACAATTGGAGTGCTTTGAACAGGATTACTTCTCCAATTGGCACTTTATTAACGATTGACAAAGATACTGATATTAAATCTCGACCGAATTTTGTGTAGGTAAAAGTCAAAGTTGATATGGCTAAACCTCTAAGAGATTTTGTTTGGATTGGTGTCAAGAATGAAGATGGTGTAGAAGGGGTTGGATTTAAACAAATGGTGGAATATGATTATGTTCCTGGTTATTGCTTTATTTGCAAGCACCAATGACACTTTGAGAATCAATGTTTGAAGAGATTTTCTAATGCTGATGCTAATAAGATTGATGGAATGCTAAATGTTGCATAAGCTGAAATGAAAGAGCATGCTATTGGAATTGTAAATGTTGGTGTGATGGAGAAAAATACAACATCAACAACAAATTACTTTGTTACTATTGATAAGATTATTCATGTTGGAGAAACTAAGGGGAGTAAAAATAATAAAAATGGTCAGCCATCTATGGATCATAACCTACCTTCAAGAGCCATGAGAATTAGGAATAAGAATTAGCAAAAGAGGTTGAAGGCCAACAGAAAAAAACCAACAACCTAGATGGATTGTTAAGAATTTTTTTAAAAAGATGGATCCCAAAAAACAACTACAAGCTGAAAAATAAATGCAGGATGATATTCAAGAACAAATAACTGTGGCAGTATCATCTCAACCAATGGTGAACACTGCCAATACTCTCACTTTAAAAAACTCTTTTCAACAGCTCAATGATGATGGGTAGTAAAAAGGTCAATAGTGAAGAACGAGGATGTAATGCAACCAAAAGATACGACATATTATGGTGAAAAATAAATGCTGGATAAAATTCCCATTCAACAACAACTGATTTCTCAAGGTAAATGCATTACCAAGATGAAAAATCAACTTCAAGAAAAGCATGCACAAGTAAGGACAGAAGATAATTTGAACAAGTCCAACATCAATAGAAACATGGAGGAAGGGTTGAAAAGTCACTCTTCTTCATTCAATCAAGATACCAACACTCCTCATAAGAGCTTGGAAAGATCCACCAATTCACGAAATCACAAATCTATAACTATACAAGAAAGTGACAAGGAAGAGTTACAAGAAATTTATTTACAAAGCTCTATACAGAAAGATGAATGATCTACTATCCGCAATAGTCAAGCTGGGAGTGCTAAAAATGTCATGAATCAGGAGAGGGCCATTTATTTTCAAGAACCAACCATTATGGAGAACATTAGGAGAGATCAACCTATATCTATGAAAGATGTGCATTGCATTTTATCATACATGAGAGGAATTAATCTTTTTGTGGATCTAAAGTGCAATAAAGGCATCAATGTGGCTATTACCAACTCTGAGTCAGATCATGACGATGCTAATGAGTTCCACAATAGTCAAGAAGAAGTCGAAGGCAAAAATTCTAGTGAATATGAATCAAGTCTAGGGGAAGAAAGAGATAGTGATAGTAATGATGAATATCAGGAGGAAGAGGGAAAGGAATACGAAGAATGTAATTCTACCGATGAAGATGAACTCCTCAAAACTTTTTCCCCAAAAACTGTATTGCATGGGCAAATCAGTGAAGACGCAATCATCAAACAGAAAAACAATCTTATGACTAGAAATTTATCTCTAATAAGTGCAAAAGAGAAACTCCCGAATCAAGCAGGCCCTGTCACCAGAGCAAAGGGTAAAGCCAATCAAAATATGATGACCTCCCATAATGTTTTTAATGATTAGCACGTTATCTTGGAATATTAGAGGGGTGAAATCAATGACAACTTTTGAAAGATTTAAATTTTTATCCAAAATATATAAAACTTAGTTTATTACAATTCAAAAACCTTTTGTACAAGCTAACAAAAAAGACCATTACAGAAGAAACTTGGCTTTTGAGGGATGCTTGGCAAACTGCAATGGTAATATTTGGTTCATTTGGGCTACGTGATTTACTGTCATGGATGATGAAAAACAAATTACTGTTAAGTTGTCCAACACTTCCTCCAATGAGATCTTTTATTTCACTTTTGTCTATGCCAAATCAAAACACCACCTAAGAACTCCTTTATGGGATAGCCTAAGACACTGCAATAGTCTTATAAATGGGCCTTGGTGTATTAATGGGGACTTTAACGTGATTATGAGCCCTGCTGAGAAGAAGGGTGGGAAACCCCATAAAATAGAGAAAAATTGGGATTTTATAACATGTATGGATAATTGTGGAATGGTAGATGCTGATTTTACAGGTCTCAGATTTACTTGGTGCAACACCAGGGGTAAACCTCACAGAATTTGGAAGAGACTTGATAGAGTATTATTTAATCACCAGTGGACCGACTTATTTTCCAGTAGTGACATAGAACACTTGGCAAGCATGGGCTCAAATCATACTCCTATGTTGATTAAATGTTTTAATTCTAACTTGCGAGGGATTAATTACTTTAAATTCCTCCAATTTTGGACATAACAACATGAGTTTAGAAATGTAGTTCAAGAAGCTTGGGGTGTGGAATTCCAGGGGAACAACATGTGGAAATTTCAACAGAAACTCAAGAATTTAAGCAGAAAGTTGAGCATATGGTCAAAGGAACACATTGGTAATATATTTGATCTTGTGAAGGATTGGAAAACTAAGATGAAAAATTTGGAGACTAATTATATTGGCAATGAAATTGATAATCTCAGGGAACAATTCCACAAGGCTCAAGCTGAACATACTAAATAGCTCAAGTTCAAAGAATCCATTCCGAGACAAAAGGATAATATTAGATGTCTTGAAGAAGGAGATGCTAATACGAAATATTTTCATGCAATTATCAATGAGAAAAAAAGGAGACTGAATATTCAGAGGTTTCAAAACAGGGAAGGGGAATGGATTAATGGTGATGATGATATCTCTACAGAGGTTGTTAATCAGTTTACTCAACTATTTGAAGAAGATGGTGAACCTGAGCTTTAGTATATTGATTGTCTTGATCAAAGTATTAATCAACATGACAATATTATGTTATATGCCATGTCGCAAGAACTTGAGATCCGAGAAGCAGTGTTTGCTCTTAGCCCTAACTGTGCACCTGGACCTAATGGGTTCAGGGGTCCTTTTTATCTAAACTGTTGGGACATTATCAAGGAGGACCTAATAAATGTTATTCAAGATTTTTTTAATAGGGAAAATCTTACCAAATTTTATACAAGCATCTGCCTCATTCTTCTGCCAAAACTGGAAAATCCTTTATCTTTTTGTGATATGAGACCTATAAGCCTTAGTAATAGCTCCAACAAGATCATTCCCAGAATTCTGAGTACCAGGCTAAATCTTTTATTACCTAAAGTCATCACAGAAAATCAGTTAGGTTTTATTAAAGGAAGATCGATCATAGACAATATTCTTTTAGCCCAGGAGATCATCCATGCTATTAACAAGAAGACTTGGGGTGGAAATATGGTGATCAAACTTGACATGGCAAAGGCCTACGATAGGATCACTTCAAATTTTCTAATCGCTGTTATGAGAAATTTTGGGTTTGCTGAGAAATGGATCGATTTGGTGGAGATCCATCTCTTATATTTGTACTAAGTCATAATAAATGGTGTCAGGAGAGGCTTTTTCCATTCTACAAGAGGTGTTAAACAAGGAGATCCTCTTTCTCCTTCTCTATTTGTTCTTGAGGCAGAAGTACTGTCAAGGCTACTCAAGCAACTACCTTTTATTAATCAATTCAAAGGGTTTAGTATGCCATTACAAGCTCCTCCTATCACTCATTTGGCTTATGCAGATGATTTAGTGCTTTTCTCCTCTTCTAACAAGAAATCCTTAGAAGATATTATTGGGAAACTTCAAGCTTATCAAAAATGTTATGGTCAGCTGATTGACATTGATAAAAGTTGTTTTTTGGTTGGTAAAAATGCCACTACCAATAAGATTTTGCGAATCATGGATATTACAGGGTATATGCAAGAAAAAATTCCTATAACTTATTTAGGATGCCCGCTATACATTGGTAGACAACTTACCACCTATTACAGGGACATGGTTAATAAAATCATTAAAAGTATTACGGGCTGGCATGGAAAAAATTTATCGCAAGGGTGAAGATTTGTTCTTATTAAGCACGTGTTACATTCTCTTCATATTCACTTATTGTCTGTGGTAGAACCCCCAAAAGTAATATTTGATGAAGTGGAAAGACATATGGATAGATTCTTTTGGGGTTCTTTACAGGGTAAACAAAAATATCACTGGAGTGCTTGGGACAAGATTACTTATCCAAATAATGAAGGAGGCTTGGGACTTAGGAGACTTCAGGATGTCAGTGAAAGCTTGAATATGAAAAGATGGTGGAAGTTCAGAACTACCTACTCTTTATGGTCCAAATTTCTCAATGCCAAATATTGTAGGTTCATATCTCCTATTGCTAAGCCGATTATGCCTACTCAATCTCTCATCTGGAAGAAAATGCTTAGAAGTAGAGATAAGATGGAAGAAAGGATCTTGTGGAAGATTAATGGTGGAAATACGAATCTCTGGTGTAATAATTGGACTAACATGGGAGCGGTGGCTCATAATATTCACCTCCAAGACCCACCTATGAATTCTAAAGTTGTCGATATTATAAAACATGGGGTATGGAATATCGAACATATGCATTTTCCAGAATTCTTAGCTGAGCACATTCTTTTATTGAAAATAGGGGAGCAGGACACAATTGACATTGCTATTTGGACTCCTAACAACAAAGGAACTTTCTCAACATCTACTGCATCGAACTTAGCAAGGAAAAGAAAAGAAAAGTCCCCTTTAATTATGAGAATCTGGAATACCATTTACGATGTCTTTTCTTTTGTGGAAGCTCCTGAAAAATAAGTTGTCTTTTGACGACAACCTTCCCAAATTCAAGCAGAATTTAGCATCCAAATGCTTTTGTTGTAGAATCCCTCAAAGTGAGACAATTCACCATACTTTCATGGGCGGGGAAATTGCTAGCATTCTGCGGAAGCACTTTGGCAGCCCCCTTGGTATCATTTAGGAAGATATTCCTATCCGAGTATTCCTAAAAAAATTGTGGAGCCTCAAACCTTATAATTCCATTCACCAAATATTCTTAAAAACCACACCTATTGTAGTTTGTTGGGAAATTTGGAAAGCTAGATGTGCAGAAAGTTATGGCAACACCAAATGCTCAATTAAAAGGATTAACTACCATATATTATCACATATGAAATGTATTTTGAACAAGATTATGCCCGATAAGACTTGGGGGTCGGATTGGTTTTACATTTGCAATCAAATGATGCTTCTAGTACCAAGAAATGACTACATGGTTGTAAAGTCGGACAACCCAAAAAGGATTTGCTTTAAGTTAAATACGGATGGCAGCAAGATGCAAAATAGTCCAGCGGGTGTAGGAGTTATTTGTAGAGGTTCTCATCGGAATATTGTCATGGCTTTCTCATCTTCCTTGGGTAATGACAGTAGTAATACAACTAAAGTCAAGGCTGCTCTTTATGGGCTGAAATGGTGTGTTCAAAATGGTGTTAACAACCTTATTTTGGAAGAATAATTTATGTTAATTATCAACATGATAAATGGCAAAGTTCTTCCACCTTGGCACTTGAAAGATACTATTACCGAAGCTCAAAAATTGGCGCAAAAGATCAATTGTCAATTCCAACATTTTTATCGAGAGGCTAATCAAGTTGCAGATACATTGGCCAAATGGAGCATCCACCATCAAGACCAAAATTTCTTTACCATGGAGGACTTACCACAAACTGCGAGAGGCCCTTATATAATGGATCAAGCACAAATGCCCTCACTAAGATTCAAGCACAAGAAGCTTACTTTTTGGTAACTAAAATAATTGTTAATAACTAGCTGCTAGTTGTTCAGGTCTATTTTGCAGCTATGATTTGGAGGTAAAGATAAGACTATCCACCTACTTGTTTATGTTTGGTGTTGATTTTTGGGATTAATACAACACCCAGGCACTACTAAGAAATTGAATAAAAAAAATTAATTGTTAAATTGTTAGTGCATTTTTGGCTTTATTATTATTACTTGTTAAATGCCAAGTATAGTTGGCCAGATTGCTAGTCATTACTAAATATTTGATAAATAGTAATAGCTTAAGGAATTAGGACCACAAAAGCATAGTAGCATACTCAAAACTAAAGCTCCAAAAAAATTCATCACTTTACATTTAATAGAGTACTAGCTTTAACACTTTCAAGACCACTTTTTTTTAGCCCATTTAGTTGAAATATCAAACAAAAAAATTGGAAAATTTTAAATTTTAAAAAGACCAGTAAGAAGGCCTATAAAAAAAATTGAACTAACAAATACCGATCCGAATTAACAAAAACTGAACTAAACCAAAATAATTTGGTTCGGTGATCGGTACAACTATTGGAAGAATGAAAACTCAAAAAACAAGAAGAAAACCAAAACTTAACCAAATTACCGAATGCCCAGCTCTAGTTCAATAATGAAGCACCATATGATGCGTAGAACTCCGGTATTAGATGCCTAACATATTTCTCCGACTACATAGTCATCCATTCAAATTTATGCCTCTTGAACAAGTCTTGGATCTTTGGGATGGTAGTCAAGTTACTGTCACTAACTCTACTTTCAGGCACATTAGGTCTCTTGCCTATGTTGTTCAACATTTTGGATATTCCAGAGTCAATTTTTTTTTAGAACCTGGGACTGCCCATGTGGCTCTAATAACTACAACAAGTTGATGCTAGATAATTGGTCTGTTACTCTTTGTTGAACAAACCTCTCAATAGTATCCCCACTACCCTCATTGGCACTATTTACACTATCCTCGTCCTCATCACCCCTAGTATAAGTTGCATTATCTACAGAGGCATTGGATTTATCTCTGGACACATTTGAACTCCCTGAGTCATCTCCATCCTCTTCAGACTTGGAAAGAGTGGCTTCTTTCTATTCAACTGCTTTGGTTGTTGAGATCTAGTCGTTTGGGGTGAATGTGGTTCAAAATTTTGTCACACAATGGGCTTCTGAGGCACTCGAGTTTTCATTGTTCAAGCCGAATTTTGGAGGACTAGAGGTTGAAAGGTACAGTTGTGCCATATTGCACCTAATTTTTTCCATTGTACTTGTGAATAGAACAGTTAGCACTTGGGTACAATTTAAAATGACTACACTAATGAGAACTGAGACTTTCCCTGTGCAATTATACAGTAGTGACGATTTCCCTGAAGAATGTCCTCACTTAATCTATCTTTGAGAAATGCATCTTAGTCTAAAAAAACATAAAATCTATTTGGGTTTAATATATATTCTCTCTTTTTTTATACACGGGAGTCTATACGGTTCATCAAATTGTTCACGTTTCGTACAAGCTTCTGTTAATGGTGCTTTAGGAAGTGATCATGTAGGTGTGGTTCACGAGAGGTCTATTGGTATGTGGTGAGGTGTACATACCGTTAGCCTATCGTTGAGTTACACTTAAACAAAAGTTCACATGTTATTCAATACCCATCCAATAACTCGACTTACAACAAACGAAAACACAAAATTGATGACACCCAAGCATTTTATATACACAAATACACTTCTCAAACAAAACACATCAATTATTTTACCCATTTCAAGACTCAACCTTTTAATTTCAAGTTAGAATAAAAAAATAGGTTGCTTCCTTCAAAATTACTCGAACATGAGAAGAAAGGAGAACTTATGATAGTGATACATGCTTGGAATTTATTCGTTGTGATCTTTTTCGATTCTGGGCGAGTAAGGAATGGATCTTTGATTCTTAAGGGACGTTATGTATTAAAAAGAAGTGGAAAAACCTTTCTTTTGGCTGAAAGAGCCACTTATTGGTTTGGTCGTAACGGGTCGGGTCATCTTTATTTTGACCGACCTGGCTATCACGGACAATGAACAAACTCATGAAGAGTTGGATGGTCCATTCACGCACACTTGGCGCTATACTTAGGCAAAGTTACGAAACTTACCTAGGTCTTTGTGGGGCTAAACGGTCCTTTAAAGACATATCATACCATAAACCTGATGAGTGGTAGATTCACACCCATTTGAGGCCAATTTTACTCAATAATTAGTGTCCTTAATGCCTAATTATGTCTTTTTCTAATGATATTTTAATGAGGTGAAGCTATGAGGGCTAAAGGACACGGCAAGGATCAATGTTTGAAAAAAGGCCAAAAATATAAGAAGTGTATACTACACTCTGAATATCACCAAACAAGAAAGGTGAATCACCTAGGGAGCATGACCTCGCCCAAATTGAAAGTGCACAACACTTGTATTTGTTAAGGCAGGTCGGCATACTGCAAAAGGAAAAGTGACTCACTGAATAAGTAGGACGACCTTGTTCATGACCATCGTCGAAAGCGACAGTACAAAAAGAAAAATTAAAGGCTCTAAAGAAGAACTAATGTTTTACTTGGAGATATGCCAAATGTGAAAGGTAGACTCGAACGGTCATACCGTATAAGGTTAAAACACCTGAATCCTAGAGCAAGAAAAGGTGAGGTGAAACATGATTGACAACTTGCTAAATAAGATCAGCGAGCTTGATTAACGTCGCCTAATGGGTAGGGTATTGACTTTTGGATCAAATTTGGGGAAACTATAAATAGTTCAAAGGATAGAGAAAAATTGGTGGAACACGTGAGTAGCAATCATTTTGGTGTATGAACAATTGCGAGAATAGGGATTACAGGCCAAATTTAATTGCCCTATTTATGCATCAAAAGAGAGAATAGAGTAAGGTATTGAGTTGTTTAGTATAGCATATATATGAGACCAAAAGGAGATTCTATGCAAGGATTCTATCAGATCAAAAAAATATTAGCGTCATTGAAGATGACATAGCTTATTCATGAATTTTCATCACTATAGAGCAATAATATTACCATTATGTCATATTGATTTCCAATCCCCGCACCCCTATATTACTTGTTACTTCTTAAGTTTTTTTAAATTTTAGTTTAATTGTAATCTTTGACAATAAAATTTTTTTTTTGTCAAATTGGTAGATTCATCAACCCACTAGTTTTTACTATCACAAATGATTGATTTTACAATACAAATTTATGGATAGAATTCTCTAGGATATATCATTCATTCTAGGATTCAACCCCGACTCTTAGTTGGGTATTTATATGGACGACGATCGATCTCTCTTTTAATTGGGTTTAAAGAGTAATTTGTGCTCTATCAAAAATAGCATCTTTGTCGGGGAATGGTGGTTGAGAATTCTATTTGAGAAATAAGTTTTAAAATTTGCTTATTGGTAGTTGATTGTTGTTTTATTTTGTTTTTGGCTGATTTTCAGGGATAATACAATGAGTGACCATGGTAGTGACAACGATAGTAATTATGGTAAAAATGACAACATGAGTGATTTGAATGATATGCATGTGAATATTATTCAAACCAAGAGAGCCATCTAGATACCTCCCACAGTCGGGACGGTTGTGTTTCAAGTAACTGGGACAATGCTACAATTTCTCCAACTAAGAGGATTTCTTGGGGAAGTAGCTCATGAAGATCACCGTGAAGACCTTCAAAATTTTTGGAGGTGTGTGTACTGTTTATGTTGAAGAACATCCCTAAAGAGTCTGTGAGGTTGAGCTTATTCATGTTCTCTTTGACGGGTGAAGCTACAATATGGTTGGCAGAGTAACCAACTGACTCTATCATGTCGTTGGAGAAGTTTATTAAAGCTTTCTTGGAGAGATTCTTTTTCCCCTTCAAGTTAGTGAAACTTAGAACCCAAATCCAAAATTCAAAGCACATTGGAGGCGAACCAATACATTAGACTTGGTTGTGTTTCAAGAAATTACTTTTGCAATGTCCAACACATGGTGTTCCAAACAATTTGTTGTTACAATACTTCTATTGCGGCCTTGACTTAGACAATAATGGTGTGGTTCATTAGTTGGTTTAAGGAGGATAGTAGCTTTGTTTCTAGACGACATGAAATACCAAGCATAACATACTAGAAAAACTACATGTTTACTCTACAATTGAGCATGATCAAAGAACATCTCCACACGGACAATGAACGAGATGAAAACATGGCTAAAATGATGACCCAACTCAATTTGTTATCTAAACATGTCATGGGAGGTGGACTTAAATAGGTAAATGCGGTTTGAACTAATAGTAGGATGTGTCGGGATGATACCAAGTTCGAGGCATTATATAATAAAGAAGTTCAATATCTAGGAAATCAAATGGGGGTTCTCACCCAAATTACCAAAGACATGGTGGGAACTAAGGTGGGAACAAGAATCTAAATAATGGTTGGAAAGATTGACGAGGTGGAAATTGGAGTGATAGGGAGGCTGACAAAGATACATATGTTCCTCCTTATGATCGTCAATGACCAAATGACCTAGTAGGCTATAAAGAAAACCAAACCGAAGAAATGCTTACAAGGATCTTCAAAAAGGTTGAAGGGTTTGGTGAAGTGTTGAAGGAATTAAAAAATGATTTCTCTACTTATCTCAAATGGTTACCTTCCATTCGATTTCAATCAAGTAGCTAGAAACCCAAAAGTTCCAAATTGCCACTCATATCAATCCGATGTAGAAGGGAACGTTTCCTAGTGACACCATCTCAAATCCCAAAAATGAATTTTGAGGAAATGAGAACTATATCATGCCACAATGTTAAATAAGACGCTTCTTGTGAGGCAACTCAAGTCTTTACTTTTGTTTTATTTCTTTCAGTAACATGTGTCCTGAGTGTAGGTAGAAAAGAAGTCAAAAGGAAGGAAAAGGTACATTGGGCGATGCCAAAACCATATCTGCCATCCACAAATGGAGTTATGTGTACTCATGTTTGTCCGCCTTCCGAGCAAGAAAATATGGAAAAGTGTGTTGTCCTTTTCGGCGATCTAAGCTCCAAAACTTGATCCACCAAAGTACATTATGCGGACATTATCGGGTCCACCAAATAAGCCTTCAAGTTTGGTGTTCATTCAGGAATTTTCACCTAGCTTCATTTTCAATTAGTGATCCGCCAAATCCACTCAATGACGTTAGTCATGACTGCCGAGTGTGCCTGATATAAAAAAAACCAAGGGTCTTTTCAATTTTAAAAATTAAACCCTTTGCATTTTTTGAGCCGTTTTCTTCCCTTTTTCTTTCAATACTTTGTTTGAGTGTTTGACAGTCCTTAGTGTGTCATATTTGAGTGCGTGGAGTGCATTTTCTTACAAGATTAGTTCACCAACTGTATTCTCCTCTATTTTCAACTTTCGCTTCCTAGTTGAGGTTGGTTCTCAATTTTTATTTTTTGCATTTTAAGCTTTAAATTGTGTTTTATATATGGGCTATAGGACATGTGATGCATATGCTTGTTTGATTTCATTGGGTAGTACTAAAATGATTGTATTGAATTGTGCCCATGTATTGAATGTTTGTGTTTTTGCCTATAAAATTCTAAACTTGATTATGTTGGTTATTGAACACCTAAATTTAGTGGGCCTTAGTTGAATTTTATGTGGGTGATGCCTTAGTAAACCAGTGTTGACCCGATTGCTTGATTTTTCCCAATGATAGACAATGTGATGACTTTCTTAAGGAAATATCCTCAATTTGAGCAATACTTTGCAATATCTAGGGTGAAGTCTGAATACCCATCAGTAGATAAGAATATGGGTGGACTATAATGATGTTCCTAAACTTGATTTTGTTGTGTATGTGGGTTTTTCTATAAAAATTTGGCACTGAGCTGAACACCTTTTGTTCGTTGGGCTTGTCCTAGTTCGCCAAAAAGGTTCGATGAATCACCTAGTAAGCCCTAGCTTGCCTTCTTGAGTGAAAATGTGACCTTGGGCACTTTTGCATTTGGCAAGCTTGTCTTAGGTTGCCAAACCCATGTGGTGAATCGCCGAGTGGGAGTGGATATCTCTTTGATGCCTGTTTCTTTTTCCTTTGCAGTATCAATTTTGGCAAACTTGTCTTAGACTGCTGAAACCAACTCGGTGAATCACTGAGTTTGAATTGACTCCGTCCATTATTTTTAAACTCTTTGATATTTGCTTCTATCCAATTTAGTGAGCTCAGTGTAGCTCGCCCATCACGTTTGATGACCAGCCTTCCCAATATGCGAGCCTCGTGTGTTTTAGAACTGAGCTTTAAACTAACCTTCATCAATTCTATGTTTTAATGATTTTTCTTTGAAGGTTATGGCTTAAGACAGAAAGAAAGCAGGTGGTGACTTCATATAAAAAATCTGATAAAGAGACTCTTTCTCATCTTCCTCTGTTGGAAAAGCAGAAGGGAATAGTTATCGATAAGACATTAATGAGTCCGAGATTTGGACTCATTTGGGGTTTTATTGAATAGATTTAATGTCTTCAAATGCTTAAATTGTGACATAAACTAATGTTAAACCCTTGATTTTCAGGTACATGGATTGAGGAACAAAGAAAGGACACTATTATGCAAAAAGGAACAAAACAAACTGAAGAATTGAAGAAAGGCAAGCCTGGTGATCACCAAGAGCGTTTGGCGAATCGCCGAATGGCTAGTTCTATCGCCTAAAGTTCCAGTGTGCCAACCCTGAGGGAATTAATCAAGTCGGCGACAAAAAGTAGCTATTGCCGCATCGTCGAGCAGTTTCGCGAAGCCAAGATAGATCGCCCAAAATTACAGACCTTGAGGATGCTGAATGACAAGGAAAAAAGGCGATGGAAGAGGTCAAAGGGCGGCTCGCCGAGTGGTTCGGCGGGCCCGACTTACTTCGCCAAATGGTCATTCATAGCTTATTTTTGGTGAGTATAAATTAGATTTTGAACATTTAGTTTAGTATCTTTTACATCTATCTTCTATTTTTGGAACGCTTAGAACACTTTTCTCTATAGTTTTCATAGCTTTGAAGAATTTGAGAGATTCAATTTGGAGAATTTGGAAGTGGGTTTCAAAGAATCAACAAATTGAAGCATTGTAAAGACTAAATCACTCTTACCCAGTTGATGGATAATCAATTTGGTATCTGTTTTTATATTTTTATAATGTTTAGCTAAAACCCCAATTCTTGGGTTGTGATAATGTGATTATGGGTTGAAATAGTTTACGGGTATTGCTAATTACTAGTTTAAATTCTATTTAAAAGTTAGTGTAATCATTAATCGTGGTTTAATTTAAGAATTGTAGTTGCAAATGCAGTTCTATATTTGTGTTCTTGGCTTGCTCTCTCTCTCGAGGTTTTAGAACTAAGAATTTTGATTGATGGTTTGTGGGTATTGGGTTGATCTGGGTTTGGCTCGAGAGAGTAAATCCTAAACCCAATCTCATAGATTTAGCTCAAGGGACTGAATGAATTAAGGTGTGGGCTGTTCTTCATTGTCATTCATGTTTATGTTCGAAAGAAATCACCTGATTCGGGGTAGTTATTCGAGAGAAAACTATCTCCCTTATAGTCTAGCCTACTTACTAATATTTATCTATTTACTAGTAGTTGGAATTACCCATATGCCTATATTTTCCTATTATCGATCACATCCTGAGAATCATTCTCCCTATTGTTAGTTCAAAGTGTTTGTGACTGTTTTTAGTTGATAATTGAAAACAAAAACCCCCATCTGACATTCATGTCACCCCTTTAATTTGATTAATGTTCTTTTTGTTAATTTTTATTCCTATGGATGATTAGACCACATTTGCACTTCCTAATTGAATTTAAAACATGTAGCGCTCCATGTGGGATTCAACCCCAACTCATTTAGTTGGGTTTATACTGATTTACGATCATTGACACCTAGAATTGGATGAGGTGTGTTTGAAACGTTAAATCATCCATCAAAGGATCTTCATCGATTACAACCTACCACACCTATAATATATAGGCACACAAGTGCGCAACCCTCAAAGGGGGTTAGAATAAACAGAATAAACATCTAGTCAAAACTAAGGCAACCTTCATCTTGTCGAGCACCAACCTCTAGAGTTCTCTCGATAATTATTCCAAAATACCTCAATAGGCTCAAGACAGCTAGAGAACGTACCATTCTTGAGGAGAGACAGCTCTCCACGAATGGGGTTATAAGTGATTACTCAGAAATTTGGGACACCATAAATTTCCAGCAGTTTGAGGGGTTCACACGACCCCGAAACCCTTATGTTCCTGCCTGGTTGCATGAATTTTACCTGGCCAATGCTTGTGCCTTACCAAAGAATAGGAAAGGCACAATTTTGAAGCGTTTGAATGAAGTAGAAGTGTTTAGAAAGAAGAGGAAATTCCACGTCGGTGCACTCAACAATGCACTAGGATGCCAAAACTTAAAGTTGAGATGTTTTCACTCTAGATACAACATTACCTTGATCATTTGAAAGGATGGTTGACTCCTCTTATATCTGACACTTCTCCTTTTTGGATGGATGATTGTGCCTGAATAGAGAAGAATGTTTTAAACATTATGGTTTGGTATTGGTTTAGGTTTATTAGTTGTAATAGCATGCGCTCACCGAATGAATCTATCATATGACATCCCAAGGCGGTATTAGTGGGCACTATCATTGACCAGGAGAAAATTAATGTGGGAATTATTATTGTGGATGCGATACTACTGAGAGCTCGATAGGAGCAAACCTCCCATCCATTCCTAGTCTTGATCACAAAGCTATGCAAGGATGGATGAGTTCCCTTTAGGTGAAATTTGATGTACATGTCAGACTGGCCTCTTCCAATGACATTTGATGGATTGAGGATGATTACTTAAGGGGTGATGTGGCTTAGAGGAAGCTGTCACCACCAGATACCACGCCTATAGTTGATCCATTTGCATTAGCTTTTGAGGCCACCGCACCTACTATTTCTGTTGAAAAGGCATGTATATCTTCTCTCCCATTGTGCCTTCCCCATTTGCATCTCTTCCTACTAATACTACTACTACCATTGTTGATACTATTATGACTGCGCCATTCCCACTATCCATTCCCTCTTCACCTAGGATTTATTTTATCAAATGAGTAGTCTTGTCTCGTCCAAGAATGTCAGAGCTACAAGGATTAAGAGGGACTTACCCACACTGATTGATAGGGAAATTAAGAAAGAAATAGTCCCTTTAAGGGTTAGGGTTACCAAATTTGAGGGGTTGGTTGAATGAAACAATGTGAGATTGGAAAACCTCACTGCTAGATTAGAGGCCCGACAGGAGGCAGAGGATAGTTATGGTGTGATGGACACCATGAGGGGTGAGCTTGCTACCTTGCAAAATGATGTAGACCAACTACGGTCTACTGATATTTATATTTTATTGGGTCGTGTTCCCCTACCTAATTCACAATCCTTTGTGCCACTGACGAAGCTCAATAGTGAGCCACTTTTGAGTGTGCCGCCTGAGATAGTTAAGAGTTTTCCTTGCATTACGGATGCTGACGAGAGGGCTAATGATGAGTTGGTTGAGGAGATTGATGAAGAGGAGGTAATGAGAGAGTAAGATGAGCATGTTATTGCACTGGCGCTTAAGAAGCTATAGGACACTAAGGAGTTGATTGTCCAGGCTACCTTGAGAAATCCCTTTGGAAGACATCCAAATTCGGCATCAGTGGAGTCTCTTGAGACTCGACCATTCATTCTAGTGATTTGTCATGCTCTGATGCCCCAGTTGATGTCACATTGTTACCACCCATGATACTATTCCCATGAACTGATGCCTCAGGTGATGGTTCCCCTCCAGAGACTCTAGATGAAAGCACTTCAAAGGCTTATCCTGTCAGGGAGATCTTTTTACTTTTACTCTTGTATTAATTGCTCTTGCATTGAGGACACTAAACTTTTATTTTTGTTCGGTAAGGGCCTTTGTGCCAATATTCCCCTTTTGCCTTGTATTTTGCTTTGTTTTGGATGATTGTAGTATGTTACTTTTGTTTATATTAGAGTGTTTCATTTGTTTTTTTTTTTATCTCTTGTTGCCTTTTTTCTTTTCTCTAAATTTTGCAACTACCCTATTAGTTTTGAAAATTGTTAAACGCTTAAGTTTTAATTGATAATGATTCAAGGATCGATTGTGTTCGATATTGATATCTTGAATAGTACTTATGATGAACATGATGTATATTGTTGGTGTTGCGAGAATGAAATTAATGTGGTTTCACTTTTGAGTGATCTCTTTAAATCTTTTGTTGAATAGCTACATTTTGATGTGAGCCCTGCACTGAACATCGCACGTGCGGTTTTATCTTTTCGATCTATTCTAAATATGTGTATTTTGTAGTACCATGTGTGATAAAGTCTTACTTGAAAGCATGCATGTGGAATACAAGAATTTTCTTTGTTAGTCTAATTGTCTAAACCCTGGTAAGTGTAAGACGTGATCTACATAATTTTTTTTATAAGTGGGAACCCAAATTCTCATATTCTTTGTGATTATCTTGTGAAAGTGTGCATCCATGTTGGCACCATTTGAGCCTAAACCATTTGTTGACAAAACCTAACTACAACCTTTTGAGCCAAATTGTCCCCACCTTCTGACCCAATATGCTTTTCGAAGCATTATTGTGTTGGAATAGCCAAGCAAAAGGAAGGAGGAATGAAATCGAAGTGAAGGGCAACGAAAGATGAAATAATACTCAACTTTGAAGTTTGTTACAAAAAAAGAGGGAACCCCTCCTCATAAAAAAATAAAGAATCATTGTGATGTAAATATTTTAAAAGTTAAAGAGAAGTTAGTGAAATAAAAAGGGGGATTCAAAATAAAGTGATTGACAAATCAAAGTTTGAGATCTCAAATGAAAAAGAACGAAAATAACTTGAGAAGAGGTGAAGATGATTTAAACAATTATATGAGAAGGTGAAGTCACCGAGCCAAATTAACCATACCTCAATCCTCAGCCTAAAATACCCTTGAGATCTTGTATGAACTAAGTTGTGTGATGATTGGAAAATTTGGGTAAACCTATAGGATGAAGCTTACGTGTTTTTCTCTTTTGAAAGAGTGAGAGTTACATTGATTGCTTATTTCTTTGTTGATTTTCTTTATGAGGTTCAAACACCTAAAGCCTAGAGCAACAAAACATGAGCTAAAGCATGATTGACGACTCACCGAGTGAGCTCGGCAAGTCCGACTAACTGTAACACCTCGCATTTGTAAATGGTAGAAATTTGCAGCGTTTGAAAGAATATGGTGCCATCCATAAGGAGTCACCCACAGACCGTGGTCTGACACACGGACCATAGGTCTGGTCATTGGAAGGCAAGTCAAGTTTTCAAAAGTTGTCAAGTTCCAGTACTTAGTGATGATTCACAAGGATGGCCCGTCATCCAATCCTTGAGACGCAGATAGGATTCGTAGGTGAGTCCAAAACTTAGAGAGATTTCAGAGTCACAAGTAGAGAAAGAAGGACGCGACCCACAACCCTACACCTGAAACATGGTCTGTAGAAAGGGCTTCGTCGTTCGTGGTCCAATAATTGAGTCTCTAACACCAACTAACGGCCGACCAGGATGGTTTGTTGGTAGAACCATAGACAGTAGGTCGTCACCATCAATGGTGTCGGTAGTTATTTTAATAAGGGTTATTCGGTCTTTCCTAATTATTTTAGCCTAATACTATGTTGTCTTACCCTTCACCTAAACCCATATATAAGTACTTCAGTCCCCAAATTTCCCTAGTTGAAATCATTCTCTCAAATTCCTAAAAGAAGAACAAGTATTCCTCTCAAATATTTCTGTCCATAGGAGCTGGAGAAGAAAGCTAGGGTTTTCAAGTAAAGTCTCCAATTCCATCATTGAAGGCAAGCTTTGGCATTAAGGTATGATAGTTTTTATCTTTGGTGCCCTTTCCTCCATGGATTTCCCAAATTCTCCAATTTACAAAGATATAATTCTCTAATTGAGTTAGGGTTTTCTTCCATGTCATGAATTCCTTTAAATGTTGATTTACTTAATTGATATATGAACTTTTATGAATGATATAATTATATGATTTTATAATGAATTCTCATGAACCCATGTCTAACCTATGTTTTCTAGATAATGATGATTCAAAGTGGGCTTTTGAACTATGAAAGGTGAATTATGGAATTATACATGTTCTTATGAAATTGATGTAATTCATTTAAGGCTGCTTCGAGAGTGAAGTATCAACGACGTTGTTGTTGTGGTGTTGTTGAAAGGATTTTCTACATACACATGAAAGCTTGATTATGAAAAGATAATCTTAGGTAAAAATGGGTTCTTAAGGTTTAAAGGCATTCTCACCTAAAATTAACTAATGCTAAGAAGCTATTCAAATGTTGAGGCAAGAGGTGATTACCCATGCTCTCTATTGAAAGACAAGAGGCGATTACCCATGTCACATGATGTAAGGACAATAGGCAATTACCCATGATTCTTTAAAAGATAAGATGAATATAACTAAGGACTATTCCGTGGAAGGTAAGCTTAGTATCGAGTGGAAAAATGGCGATTACCCGTGCTCATAAATTATGTGCCAACATAGGATTTTCTAGATAGACATTAGCTAGTGAATCCACATTAGCTAGAAGTTCATGGTCCTTACCTTGACAAGTGGGAGAAACCCTTTACGGGGTGAGAGACATTGGATTCCATGTTAATAGCTCACATGGTCTTATATGTCGGTTAAGGCTATTTTTACAAGCAAACTATGATGAACTAAGATTATTTCAAGAAGTATCTCATATCTATTTTAAGATGATGTCTATTTGCAGTGACCCTGTTTTACGATTAATGTATATAACCCCTCATTTTATGTTTTGGCTTGGTCATTGCATTCCATGAAATATATCTCTCTTTAATCTTGTTTTCAAATGTTTTATGCATTGCTATCATACTTTGTACATATTTTGTACTACGCATACTCTTGCCTACATTTCACCAAATGCAGGGTCTGACCTTATGTATTCGCACTTTCAAGGCTACGGATTTCATATTTAAGATTGATGGCTGGTGAGTCCTAATCATTTGAGGAAAGAACTTGATTTCTATATTTTGTCTTTACTTTCAGTCTTTCAAACTTGACGTACGGACTACATCCCAATAAACTCTTATGTAGATGGATTTTAGGTGATGTTTAGATTTCCGCTTTCCTCAAAAGAAATGAGTGTATGTTGAAACTATCTTTTTAATCTCTTTATTTTATTAATGTCATGACCCATGAGTAGCCCCTAGATGTAACATGCAGTATAGGACATCGAAGGACTCCATACAAGCCAGTTAACTCTCATAACATAAGAAATAGAACAGTAAGAGTAAAACAATAGTCCAAGTCCAAAATCTTTTTTAAAATGAAAAGCGGAAGTCTAAACTCTTGCCTCAACACAACCATCTAATACAATAGAATGAAATTAGGCCTAGCCCATACATCATATTCACGAGAAAATTACAAGAAGGAAACGAAAACAATAACTCCGTCCTTGAAGCATGAGGACTCACCAATGCGCGGGAAATCACGAAATCAACAACTAGCCACAAGACTCGGAAACCTGTCTTTCGGACCCTATATTTGGGAAAAATGTAGGAAAGAGTATGTGTTAGTGTCACACCCTGAGTTACCCCCGAGACACGGACACGGGACATAGGACTACAAGTGATCCCAAGCAAACCCTGCTGGCATGATCATGAGCATACTAAATATAATAAACTGATGCGGAAGCTAAATCATAAATATAAATCTGATAAGATGGGGCATACCCATATACTATAACTGAGATAAATGAAAACTGATGAGTTAAATACAAAGAAGATATTAACTCAATACTAAGCTGAATTAAACTATGTCTGAAAATAGCCTCTAACTGACTAGAAATGCTGGGAAAGGCCCCAGCTAAGTCTAGCAAAACTGAAACTAAAGACTAAAAGCAATAAAGATAAACATGTCACTAGTCCTCGAAGAATGAGGACTCACCACTGATGCTGCTGAACTGAAGATCAGGAATCGATCTAAGCGTGATCTAGATGCTGAGAACCTGAACCTACATCACCAGAAGATGTAGCGCACGTATGTGTCAGTATTTGAAAGGTACTGAGTATGCAGGATAAAGTAAAGCTGAAATAACATCATAACTAAACAAAGAAAATAAGCAATGACATAATCTGAACATGATATAGATACTGAATGCTAAGATAACTGAATGCAGTGACCAATTTATAACATGCTGAAACTTAATACTGGATATACTGATAAATGATCAATACAATAGAATCTGACTGAACTATGGGAGCTACTAATAACCGACATAAAACCACATGAGTTAAATGTGGAGTCTGATGTATACACCCCATCGAGAGGACCCAATATACCCAGCCAAAGGTATAGAGGCATGATTGGCGTGCTCACAAACTGATATTGCCCACATAGGGGACTTACACCTACGTGGCTCGTAGTTTTAGGACTATATGGGTACGCTGAACCCTAGTCCAATTCGGTATTATGCTACTCCTAATGAATTAAGTGGTTAACACATTATGACTGAGTTTCTGTATATAATGGATAGGTCAAAACTGAACATGCAATCTGAGAATGCAACAATTAATCTGGTAAAGAAGCATTCATAAACTAAGGCATGTATAACTGAATACATTATTACTGAAATACTGAATAACTCAAAATACTGATATGTAGATACTTATACTTGAAAACTCCTTCTTAGAAAATAATTCAAAATCATATTATACTATGATCATTGATGACTTGGGAAGTCATGCTGCATAAACATTGATGGTATATGAAGATACCATATTGTTCATACATTGATGACCTACTCGATTTTCATACTAATCTTGTTTTAGAAGCTCTTTCTCAAAACTCATCTTAACTTTCTCAAAAACTCAGTTTAAAACTCAAAATAGGATTTATGCTGAAATATACTGATAATGTGGCATTCAAAACTGGAGCATGTATATCTAAATAACTGAAATATCTGACCTAGCTTGTGTATTTCAAGAACTAAAGAAATACATAGCTAGGGTTCTTAAATTCATGCAATAAACTAATCAATAACATGATATTCTGATTTGGGACATATTCATAAGTAATTCATGATAATCTGTTGAAATTTTAGAAACCCTAGGTCTGTTCATAAACATGGAATCAAGAATCTGATTGAATTCTAGGGACCTAATGGGTGAAAGGAACCCACTAGTGAAATCCCACATACCTGGTGACGAATTCTACGAAGAAATATTTAGATTTCGGGGCTGGAACTGATGGAACCTTGTTGCGTTCTTGAACTAGGGTTCTTGACCTTTTTCTCCTCTCTTGCTTCTAATTTTCTAAGTTTTGATTAATGATTTGACTTAGGTAAGTTCTAGTTATGTTTCTAGGCTTAAAC
>JAJOOR010026409.1:0-28382 GCA_036250505.1 Solanum acaule
CCACAAAAGCTCCACTTTTCGTGGCGACATAGTTGCCACAAATGATCTGTTGTGGCAACATTCATTTTGTCGCCACTAAAAAAAAATTCAACTATATATTATTAAATAAAGTTTCACATATAAGTGGCGACACAAAAATAGTCACCACTAATATATCATTTTCTGTGGCGACAATTTTTTTGCCACTACAACTATCATCTTTTGTAGCGATTATGATGGGTCGCCACTAAAACCTCTAATTTAGTGGCAATAGAATGAGTCGCCACAAAATGTTGTCACAGTAAATACGATTTCTTGTAGTGACGGGAGCGGTTAGTTGAGTTGTTGGTGGTTGTATTTGGGGATTTTTCTATGTGTTAGAATGGTTAGTGTAACATATCGCAATTTGAAATAACTAGGAAGAAACTAATAATTGGAAATAGTCATTTTTGGAAAGAATGAAAATCTGGAAATTTGTTTAAGTTAGGAAAAGTTGAGTTTTGGTCAACTTCAAACGGCCATAACTCCTAGCTCGGGATGAGTTAGGTGTACTTCCAGATATGGTTGGAAAGCTCTTGGAATGATCTTTCCAACGCCACTGAGTTTGCACCATTCTGAGTTTGTATGAGTAAGTTATGACCTTTGGAAGTTGGGCTGTTGGATTAAGAAAAGTCTAATCCGGATTTTTGAAGGGTAATTTAGTCTTATCCTTACCTAATTATTCTAATTCATTTTTAGGAGTTTAATTGGGGTAAAGTCAGATTTTAGTCAGTTTTAGAAAAGTGAATTTTTCACGCTAGGGCTTGGAGAAGAGGAGAAAAGAGGAGAAAGGAGAAAAACGTTCAAGATTCACCGATTTCGTCAATGATAGCTTGTGGAATTCGTCGAGGGTGATCCCCACAAGGTATGTGAGATCACATAGCATTGGGTTAGTTCACCCACGCGCCAATCATGATTCAATTCAGCAAAATATGTGTGATTTGAAAGTAAATCCTTTGAGTTCTTAATGAAATTCGTTTGAATTCTTGTGGGTTGTTCTGTTGAAGTTTCTTGCGATTTGATTCATGTTTTCGGGTGTAATTTCAGTTTGAATCTGTCATATATTGAGGGTATAAATGATCCTAAGTGTTTGGGGAAAGAACCATTGAAGTTTAGAGGGTTTAGAGTTGAAAAACGGAGAAGAAAAGTCATCAAACACCTGGGGAAGGGGGTGGGGCGTCGCGCCAGCCAGAGCGCCCCAACTTGGTCCCTGAATCTCAAGGGCTGGCTCCGCACCTCTCAGAGCACTAGGGACACCAGTTCTTTCCATTCTTCCCCCATCCTTTCATACTTGTTCCTTAGCAATGTACCTATGTTTCCTAGTTGATTCCAACACTCTAAGGTACATTTAAACATCATGAAATCATCCATAAACATGAGATCATGAGCCTTGAATCCATAATCCAATTCAAGGAAAGTTATGATCAAAGTCAAGAGAAGTAAGAGTCAAGTTAAGAGAAGTTCTTAGAGTTTTCCAAAAGTCTTTTCCAAATGTTTTAACTTTGTTTTAAGACTTAAAGTTCAAGTTGAGTAAAGAGTAAAGAGTAAAGTTTGAAGTTTATTTTTCAAAGGTATATGGGGACTATGTATTCCCAAAGGGTTTAAAATGCTTTTCACATTTAAACAAGAATGGAAACCTCGATTTCCAAAGAGCCTTCAGGCTAGTTTTTAGAAAAGAGTAATCACTTTCTAAATGAAGTAAAAGAGGAAACTTTGATTTCCAAGATAGCCTTTGAGCTCCCTACGAAGGATTCATAAAGGTTTCGCGAAAAATTCACCCGAAAGCCATATCACCAAAATATACACCCGAAAACTAAGAAAATCACATAATTCATGTAAATTGGTCACTAAAAGCCCAAAAATCACTCTAAAAATGGTGAAAATGTAGGTACTGCTCCCCCAACTCCTTACGAGGATTCCTTACAGGTTTTGCAAGAAATTTGTCCGGAAGCCATATCACCAAATTATTCATGGGCAAACCCACACGAAAAAAATATATGAAAAAATCGCCTACTTCTTGAAAATTATCCCCTAAATGCACAAAAATCACTTTAAAATTGTTGAGACTGTACATACTGCTCCCTCAATGCTCTATGAAGGGTTCCTAAATGTTTCGCATAAAAGTCGTCCGGAAGTCGTATCACCAAAATATTCATGAACTAATACATGAAAATATGAAAAAATCGCCTAATTCATTTAAATTGTCCTCCAAATACGATAAATTCACTCTAAAAATGGTGAGACTTTACGTACTACTCCCCCAACTCCCTTGGAGGATTTTATAAAGGTTTCACAAAAAAATCGTCCGGAAGTTATATCATCAAAATATACATGGGCTAACTTACACGAAAAACTAAAAAAAATGCCTAATTCTTGTAAATTGGCCCCTACATGCCCAAAAATCACTCTAAAATGGTCAGATTGTACATACTGCTCCCCCAACTACCTATGGAAGGTTCCTTAAAGGTTTCACAAGAAGTTTGTCAATAAGTCATACTATCAAAATATTTATGGGCTAACACACATGAAATTGAGAAAATCGCTCCATTCCCTTAAATGAGCCCCTAAATGCCCAAAAATCACTCTAAAAATAGTGAGACTATACCAACTGCTCGGACAACTCCCTATAGAGGGTTCCATAAATGTTTCACAAAAAACTCTTCTGGAAGGCAGATCACCAAAATGTTCATGGTCTAACACACACGAAAAAAATAAGAAAATCATCGAATTCCTTTAAATATGCCCCTAAATGCCCAAAAGTTCCATAAAGTCTTGCAAAAAAATCATTTGAAAGCCAAATCACCAAAATATTCATAGGCTAACACACACGAAAATTGAGAAAATCGTCTAATTATTGTAAATTGGCACCTTAATGCCCAATAATCACTCTAAGAATGGTGAGACTATATGTACTATTCCCCAAGTTCCTACAAAGAGTTCCATAAAAGTTTCACAAAAAAAAATCATTCGAAAGCCAGATCACCAAAATATTGATGGGTTAACATACACAAAAAATTGAGAAAAATCACCTAATTCTTGTAAATCGGCCCTAAATGTCCAAAACTCACTCTAAAATGGTGACACTGTACATACTGCTCCCCCAACTCCCTACAAAGGGTTCCATATAAGTTTTAAAAAAAATCATCTAGATGTCATATCACCAAAATAATCATGGGCCAACACACATGAAAAACTGAGAAAATCGCTTAATTCTTGTAATTTTGCCCCTTTCATGCCCAAATAGCACTCGAAAAATGGTGAGATTTTACGTACTGCTCCCCCAACTCCCTGCTTTTCAAAAGATTTCACAAAAATTTGTCTGGAAGCCACATCACCAAAATATTCATAGGTTAGTAAATACGAAAGATTGAGAAAATCACCTAATTCGTGTAAGTTGACCATTAAATGCCCAAAAATCACTCTAAAAATTGTGAGACTCTATGTACTGCTCTCCTAACTCCCTACGAAGGGTTCCATAAAGGTTTTGCAAAAAATTCGTCTGGAAGCCATATCACCAAAATATTCATGGGCTAACACAATTCAAAAACATGAGAAAATCGTCTAATTCCTGTAAATTGGCCCCTAATTGCCCAAAAATCACTCTAAAAATAATGTGATTGCATGTACTGCTATCCCAATTCCCTACAGAGCGTTCAATGAAGGCTTCGCAAAAAATATGCCTAGAAACCATATCACCAAAATATTCATTGGCTAACTCACATGAAAAACTGAGAAAATCGCCTAATTTCTGTAAATTGGCCCTTATATTCCCAAAAATTACTCTAAAATGGTAAGACTGTACGTGTTGCTCCCCAACTCCTTATGAAGGGTTCCATAAAGGTTTTGCAAAAAAATCGTCTGGAAGCCATATAACCAAAATATTAATGGGCTAACAAACACGAAAAACTGAGAAAATTGTCTAATTCCTGTAAATGCCTAAGAATCACTCTAAAAATTGTAAGATTGTACATACTACTCCCCCAACTCCCTACGGAGGGTTCAATAAAGGTTTCGCAAAATGATCGTTTGGAAGCCATATGACCAATATATTGATAGGATAACACTATTCAATACATGGAAGGGACAAGTTATGCCAATATCACAATGCTCCATGCCTTTTTGTTGTTACAAATCCTTACATATATGCTCCACACTGCTTTTCCATTAGCTGTCATATTTTTCTTTTAATTACTGCTTGATTTACTTGTGCCGAGAGTTTTACGGAAACAAATTTTCTATCTTGAAGAGTTAGTGGTAAGGCCAATGTGTACTCAACTATTTGTTGTGAAATTTCACTGGATTTAATTTGTTGTTGTTATTGTATGTTGGTCTGAACATGACACACACACACAACATCGATAAAAGCTGCTCTTATCTATTTTAGAACAGCTCTAATAAAGGTGAATACATATTGTTGAATATGCCATTCTTTCATTACCTTATGTTTGAATTTAATGAATATATCTCTCCAAACAACAATTCTATAAGTGTTTGAGCGGTTAGAAATATGAATTTTGTTGTCCAGCTAATTCTGTCACTGAAATTAATTTTATTTCTTTCATTAATGATTCCTCATTTTTGTGCAGTTTGTTTGCCCTTAACATTTCTTGATGTAACTGAAAGTGACAGTTTTGATCCATATCAGGTAATTTTCTCTCAATGGGATTGCTGGCATTGTTCTTATGTCTCCTTTTTCATGAATTCTGAGTGCCATGCCACCTTGAAGAGTAGCATGCTTAGAGTAGACGGGACTCTGAGGGAGCGGGATGTTCTAGCAACCATGAGCTTTATGAGTGTTGCCCAATCATTTTCTTTTTAAAAATGTTACTAGCAGTATATATATATATATATATATATCAAGGTTTAAACCCAACAAGAGAGTGGGTCAAAGGTTTTGTTTAGTTTTTTAGTTTTATTATATGACTTAAACATTGCTAACCATGTATACCAATTTATGGATCTCAAATTATTGTAATTTGTGGGCAGTGGTTTGCTTGTTGCTATTGTTTAGGAGTCAAATAAGTTATTTATTTCCTAGGCCACAACAGGATTAGTGGAATCAGAATAATTAGGAGTAATAGACTATTTTGTTATTAGTAGTTTTTATCTATTTAACGACACTTCTATCAATGTCACTACAGGGGAGATGAAATCCTCTCTGATAGATGAGTGATATTTCATTCATAATTCATAAATATATTTATGTTATATTTGTCCTTACTATCCATTACTTCAATTGAAAATTTTAGCCTCGTGCTTTGATTTTTGACTTGCTTCTATTTGGTGCGTATACATAATACACATTGTGTACATTCTTAAGTTTCTTTGATGAAATTGGCTTCATAAGAATGAAATATGCCCCTGCATCTTCCCACTGTTGCTCTATTCATCATTGATGACATTACAAAGTACAAATGAAAACAAAAATCAGAACAAAGAGTTGGCATTGCCACTTTCTTCAGCAAATCAAGCCTCAAGGTAATGGGAGTTCACCATTTTTTTCCACCCATTTTTGAGGAATAACGTATCTCCAATTGTGGTCAATTTTACCTTCCAAGTTGAACCACTTAGACCTATAACACTTACATAAGCTTCTAGCTTATTCCTCAAACTTTTAGCAATTTTCTGGAGTATGACCTGCAACTTCATCATTCCTAGTCAAGATTCACATTTTATGTACAACAAGAAGACTAGCTATCTAAGATCACAAAAAATAAAGATTGTGTCTTCATTTTCTCCACTGGCAAGGTTGAACACGCATACATCATATGCTTTAAGGTAATTATCGATACAAAAGTAATCCAACAAATCCAGTAAAGACGTCAATAACAATCCAACAAATCCAATAAAGACATCAACAACAATCCAACAAATCCAGTAAAGACATCAACACTATGGGTTACAACAATCCAACAAATCCACTAAAGACATGGATAGTGATGTCTCTAGACACGTCTGCGTAACTATTGACAAAATATGCTGACATCCAAAATTATGTGTTCAGTTTCTCCACTGGCAAGGTTGAACACGCATACATCATATGCTTTAAGGTAATTATCGATACAAAAGTAATCCAACAATTCCAGTAAAGACATCAATAACAATCCAACAAATCCAGTAAAGACATAAACACTATGGGCTACAACAATCCAACAAATCCATTAAAGACATGGATAGTGATGCTCTAGACACGTCTGCCTAACTATTGACGAAATATGCTAACATCCAAAATTATGTGTTCAGTTTCTCCACTGGCAAGGTTGAACATGCATACATCATATGTTTTAAGGTAATTATCAGTACAAAAGTAATCCAACAAATCCAGTAAAGACATCAACAACAATCCAACAAATCCTGTAAAGACATGGATAGTGATGTCTCTAAACATGTCTGCCTAACTATTGACGAAATATGCTGACATCCAAGATTATGTGTTTAGTTTCTCCACTGGCAAGGTTGAACACGCATACATCATATGAGTTAAGGTAATTATCAATACAAAAGTAATCCAACACATCAAGTAAAGACATCAACAATAATCCAACAAATCCAGTAAAGACATCAACAGCAATCCAACAAATCCAGTCTAGACATCAACACTATGGGCTACAACAATCTAACAAATCCAGTAAAGACATGGATAGTGATGTCACTAGACACGTCTACCTAACTATTGATGAAATATGCTGACATCCAAAATTATGTGTTTAGTTTCTCCCCTGGCAAGGTTGAACACACGTACATCATATGCTTTAAGGTAATTATCAATACAGAAGTAATCAAAAAATTCAACAAATCCAGTGAAGACATCAACAACAATGCAACCAATCCAGTAAAGACATCAACACCATGGGTTACAACAATCCAACAAATCTAGTAAAGACAGGGATAGTGATTTCTCTAGACAAGTCTGCCTTGACGAAATATGATGACATCCAAGATTATGTGTTTAGTTCGTCCACTGGTCAGGTTGAACACACATATATCATATGCTTCAAGGAAATTATCCATACAAAAGATTTTCCAACCACTAGCTAGTGCACCACCATGAACTATGAGACTGTATGTTTCCAACCATCTGGTCTCATTATACCGAAGAATCACAGATTGGCTCTTGCGCGGGAGATGGAGCCTTGCCCGCCTTGAAGGAACTGTCTGCAGCAAGTCAATTTATCCTAACAGAAAATAACACAAGTTAGATTTCTGATGTTTTTTTTATTATCTACAAAAACATAAATTTAGAGCATAACATTTATTTACCATGTAATACACTCCATCAATATGTGAGCATTGCATAACCACTACACAATTGTTTGGTGTTGCAGCAGCCTTTGCCAATTCAAATACCCATTGCTGGTTAGATGTATCCCCACCAGTTCTAGTACTCATACCTTAATCGAAGTCAATTAAACAAGGGATCATTATGTTCACTCATAGTATGACATTGAAATTCAAGTAAGAAGGAAGGGTTACTTTTGATTTCCCTAGACCGCAGATTGACATTAGCTCGACGAGGATCCCGTGGTCTAGATGTTGTAGCTGATGCAAGCTTGCTATTCCTTCTTTTAGTCACCACATAATCATCATCTGAATTAGATGAATTGCTAGTGTGCACAGATGTTGGAGTCGATGTCGTCTTAGATTTATTTGTTGCAGGGGCCTTAGACTCCTCACGTGAAAAAGATTTACTAATGTGCGATGTTGGAGTCGATGCCTTGGATTTGTTTGTTGCAGGGGCCTCACACTCCTCACGTGAAAAAGATTTAATACTGTGCGATGTTGTATCTGATGCATGCTTAGATTTCTTTACCATAATAGCCTTAGACATGTCATTTGTTGTATCGTTACTTACAACTATAGGCCTCTTTGTCCTACTTACACTAGCAACATCAGCGTGCTCACTTTTTTTTTTAATGTAAAATGAACTTTCTTTATCGCACGAGCTTTGACTATCAAAAACTAGAACATCAAACCTTGAGGGTCCAATATACTTAAAAATGAGTAAGTCGCTTTCCTCAAGGGAATGTGCATCCACAAATTCTTTCCACCCATTTTTGAGGTATAACATATTGTCAATTGCAGTCAATTGTACCTTACAAGTTGAACCACTTGGACCTGTAAGACTAACATAAGCTTCTAACTTATTCCTCAAACTTTTAGAAATTTTCTGAGACATGACCTGCAATTTTATCATTCCTCGTTAAGATGTACATTTTATGTACAACAAGAAGACTAGCTAAGATTAAAAAAAAAAAGTCCAAATAACTATCGGTTATCTGGACAAGCAATTAGAATCTATAACTACCCTTAATAAGTTTACTTTTTACCCTTGAATTAGTGTAAGTAATATAATATCAAATTACAATTATAAACTTATAATTGGTTTTTTAAAACTTCCATTATTGATTATTCTGGTAAATTAAATAGTCAAAATAAAATTACATACAAATATAATTTTCTGAGGTATGATCCGCATGTCATCACAACCATTTGTCTTTATGTTATGTTTTTTAAAATATTTTAAATTGTTAATTATTTTAACTTATAATGCTTTTATGTCATTTGTAAGTATACAATTATTTTCTTTGCATGTGTGTTACACATGTATATCGAGTCGCAAACATCATCATTTTATAAAATTATTTTTTCTCCATAAAAGAGACTTTTTAAAGTAAAGTTATTTTTAATTATAGAAAAAACATATTCCATTTGTGTACTTTTATTTGCCCACTATACTAAAAAGGAAAATCTAAAAAATGACTATAGTTTGGGCTTAATTAGAGATCTATAGCTATATTTTGCTTAATTATGAATTATAGCTACATGTTTGGGAGAGGAGAGAGGCGGGCGAGACTAGGAGAGGGAGGAGAGAGAGAGGAGAGAGGCGAGAGGTTGAAAACTTGTTGTATCTGTTGTATCAGGTTGTATCACACATACAATTGATACAACTGATTTGTATCAAAACTAATACAATTGTATAAAAAAACTATTGTATGTAGCAACATATTAGGAGGAGGGAGAATGAATACATGTTGTATTCCTTGTATTACAAATACAATTGATACAAAATACAAATATAGTTATCTGAATACAATTGATATAAAATATAAATCTTTCACCTATATTTGATTGAATACAATTGATACATAATACATTTGATAGAGAGGATGAATGAATATTGTATTTGTTGTATCAAGTTTTATCATAAACACAATTGATTTGTATCATATATCAAGGTAATAAAAATACATTAGATACATAAATACAAAGTACAATTGTCATATTATGTGGAATATTTTTTGGCCGCAGGGAGAGAGGGAGAAGGGATAGAGAAATTTTCTGTAAAACTTACTTATTGCTACAAATTGTAATTATTTTAAATTATATTGATTTATCGTAAATACATATCACATGTTTGCCTTGTTATATAATTTTCCCTACAAAAAATAAGGTGTGATCCATTGTTGAATGCTCGAATAAAAAAATAAGGCGTAATTCAGTGGCTGTTTATACATATATAAACCAAACATAAGATGTTTCAGGACAATTGAACTAAGATACATGACTTATTTACAAAGAGAAATCTTTAACGTGAAGAAAATGAGAATCTTTTTGCACAGTATATTTATACTAATACAAAGTCTGAACAAGAGTGTGCTCAGGCAATGCCTATAACATAACATCTAAGCTACTGAAGGCATATGTCCAACCTAGTCAAATACTTGATAATCTACTTTTAGTTGATTCTCCATAAACATTGATGTGTGTTCCTTTTCTGATCCAATGTATTCAACTTTCTTTATCTTCCAACAAAATGTCAAGCCTGAAACTAAGAGTTAGCCACCAGATGATCTGATATATTTTCCTTTAATGTTATTGTGCCGGAACGTGACACCCGGTCCAATAATATTGTGTCGGCTTGTGGCACCCGATCCAAATATATTGTGTTGGCTTGTGGCATCCGATCCAAATATATTGTGTTGGCTCGTGCCACCCGATCCAACAATATAGTTAATTTATCATTCTTTATCATCAATTTCCACTTCATTAACAATATTTCATCAAGCCTTCTTTATTCAAGGCATCACTTTGATACATGAAGTTCAAGATTATGGATTTCGCGGTCTTGAGATTACAGACCAATCACAACAACATATAAATCATCCAAACCACAACAATTAAGAACATAGAAAATTCCATAATATTAATTAATGATTGTTAATCACTATTAAGAGTCTCTCTATCCCATTGAACAAACCATAACCTTCCCCCACCGAAGAACTGAAGTCAAGCAAGCTAATTTCCCAATGTTTTTTCTTTCCTCAATGCTTACGAACGTTCCTAATCCATCAAATATGCATAATTTGTAAGTAAACGCTCTCAATTCTATAATCAAGTTTTAATCTTGATGCCAATTAATATGTCAACTCTCATATCTTTCTCGAATTTCAATCATAAGGTTAAGTCTCAATTCCTCCAAATAATATAACTTTAATGAAATTCATATAATACAACAAACCTAATACTTAATAACCTATCTCACTATAGCAAATCTTGAATCATAATGTGATAACTATAAAAAAAAATGAAAACAGAAACAAGTTACACAATTAAGAATTAAGCATGACTACCAGTAACTAACCACTAAACATACATCTGTAGAATGTTGCCCTACACTTCACTAATTCATTCTATACCTTCAGCCTCAATGATTAGCCCATAATTATAATCCAATCATCACCTTTTCATTGTAAAATCACTAGCCACCAATTAATTGACCAATTATTATTCTTCATTAGCCACCAAACTCTTATTTTCCTAAAGTCCAAGAACGCAGCAACATATACAAATTGCAATTTAACCACTAAATTCTCTTCTTTCTCTTTCACAAAACAACTCAACATGATAATAACTATATAATCTCTACCCATATCTACAATACAATGATTTAGACATGGCTACCTGATGTAGCTGGATCGGTTATCGCAGAAGTCCTCTTTGAGAGGCTACTTGTTTTCCTTTTAAATAATTAGGGCAATCAATTCTGGACCACTAAATAATTAAATAAATGTTAAACCCCATTACTTTATTCATATACATGGCCAAGTGGTGTATAATATTGAATAAATTTCAGGCTTGACTTATTTACAATCAACTAAAAATTAATTATTTAATAAATACCCACCAACTAAATAACCGTAGTTGAGAGAATAGTTTAAAATTCTTATTTAAAATCTAAGGGAAGGTACTATTATGAAAGAAATAGGTCTAGTGTTCAAAACAACCTAATGGGTCGTTACACCATGAGAGGAATATGTATGTGTTTATGGTTCCATGAGCGGACCGACATTTGCATTTGTGATCATGTGGGACATGTATCAATGTATTTATTGTTTCATGATATGTGACGGGGAGTCTATATTATTTTATAATTGTTATGTGTTATTTTGTGTTATTGTACAGTGGTAGATTGTTTACATTCATAACTTGGACTGGACGTGTGATCCTACTAGTACACTGTGGCTTCTTACAGATACTCCACATGTTCTTTCCTTGTTGAGTACAAAGCATCTTCCAGCGACAGATCCAAGAGATCATTTATCGGACGTCTAACTTTAAATTCAAGGATAAGCGATTCTTCCAGGCTGTCATGGATTCTTCTACTTTTTGTTTCCTTATTTTTGGACTAAGACATTCATAGATTATTGTTTACTACGTTAAGTTTCGGGGTTGCATCCCTTTCATTTTAGACATTAGAGTTTGGTACCACGACTTTCAGTTATTAGGGGTTTATTTCCACACATGTTTTTACTATTGATTGAGTTTATATTGGGACTTAATCTTTAGTTGTTTGAAAACTATTTTCTTACTTTTATATAATGAGCATGTTTTAAATAAATGGGGTATTGGGTTTAGTTTTGGTTAGTTGTTGGTCCTCCCATCGGGTGGTTTATTATAGATTTCAGTTACGATGATCTGGGTCATGAAAAACTTTGTATCAAAGGCTTAGGTTCATTGATTTTGTTACACCAAAACGAGTCTAAGTAGAGTCTTACAGAATGGTATAGAGATGCGTGTACTTTTCTACAAGAGGCTACAGGACTTTAGGAAAATTCTCTTTTTTTTCTTCATTCGTACAATACTTGATTCCAATTGGCATCTAACCTCTTTCACTCTTCTATCTATAGATGTGATACTTGACTCAACCATGAAAGAGTTGTAGCCCCATTAACAAAGACCACAGTTGACCCTATATCGAGAGGTTGTGGCCGTGGCAGAGGAAGAGGTAAGGGTAGGGGCAAGAGAATAGAAAGGGAAACACCTGCTAGAGGTGGAGCTTAGGCAAGGAATGTACCACGCGAAGCGACCCCGCCCTTACTCCTAAGATCATGTGGAGGAAGAGGTAGAGATAGAGATTGAGGATGAGGACAAGGCTAAACCAGAGCTGAGAGCAAATGTTGGATTTGCAGGTCTTCCCTCTATAGATGTTGGAGTGGTTCAACAAATGTTAGTTTTTCTTAGTGGGTTGGAAGGTACTAAAGCTATTCACATGGTGCAGGCTACTCAAGTTCCCTTCAATCATCCTATTATTACTACAATCCCTAAGATGGATGGGGCTCGAGCATTGATTCCCTTATTTGTCCACTACTTGGACCAGTGATGATTGGTACTGAACATGAGATGTTGATGAAGTTCTTGAAGCTTAAGCCTCCCGTTTCTATGATTCTGAGAATGAGGATGCTTTGAGTTCATCTTATACTATTATGATAGGCTACGCAGGTTGGGTATTTTGCAACAACATGGGGTTGAATTTGTGATTTTTCAGCTTCAAGGTGAGGCCAAGAAGTGGTGGAGAGCTTTTGTGGAAGGTCGATTATTAATATTGACTCCACTAACTTAGACACAGTTCTATGCATTGTTCCTAGATAAATATGTGCCCTTATACCTAAAGATAGGAAGAAGGATAAATTTATGTCTCTTGAGACTATGGTTGCTTGTGAGGATATGTTTCATGCCTTGTCCCATTATGCCACGGAGTTGGTGAAATTGAAGAAGGATAGGATTTGCTTTTTCATCAAAGGCTTGAATTTTGAGTTGCAAGTGTTGTCTCTGTGAATTGTCTCTATAAGTACGAGTTTTATAATGAGGTGACTAATTTCATGAAAAAGGTAGAGGGAATTCAGCAGGCTAGACAGATCATGATTATGTCTAAGAATGCTAGGTATGTGGGTAACTACAATGGTTCGTATTCTAAGGGTTTGGATCAGCATGAATTTTTCAGCTCGTCAGATTCAAACGAATATGCTCGCTTTTATGATAGTTAAGAGGCTTTTTATGTATCAGCCAAAAGGCCCACACTTGACTGTGGTTGTTCCTATTGTGGTGATCTAGGGAAATTTAAGAAGGAATGCCTTTACAAACTGGTAGTTAATCAGGTTCAATAGTAGACTAGAGCAGTAATTCTAGCGGGGTGAAAGTAATATTGCCAGAGAATGTCCACAAGGTGGGCGGGAGGTAATCAAAGAGGTCATGAAGGCCAAGGTAATGATAATGCATGGACATGAGGCATTAAGCCCGGAAGGATGGTTGCTTGTAATGATGAAAGAGCTCAGTGTTACACATTTTTTAGCAGACTAGAGGCTAAGGCATTAGAACTAGTGATAACATGTACTATTCTTGTCTGTGACCGGATGGCTACCATGTTATTTGATCCAGGTTCTACTTATTCTTATATATCTATTAATTTTTCTCTAAGACTTGGTTTGTTTTGTTATACCTTTTATGCTCATATCTATGTTGCTACTCCTGTTAGAGAGTTTGTAGTAGTAAGCCATGTGTATCATGATTGTTCTATTTTGTTTATGGGCCAACATACTCGGGTAGATTTAGTTATATCTGATATGCTAGACTTTTATGTGATCTTGGAAATGATTGGTTGTATCTTGATTTTGTTGTGTTAAACTGTAATGCTAAAATAGTGACTCTAGAGATCCTAGGTAGGGTAAGGTTAGATTGGGAAAGGGTGTATATGCCTAAGCCATTAAAAATCATACCTTTCCTTTGGGATAGCAAACTAGTAGGGTAAGGTTGTTTGGAATATTGGGCCTATCTTCATGATGTTAGTGCAGAGTCCCTTTCCATTGAGTCTATTTATGTGGTTATGAAATTTCATGAAGTATTTCCGAATGATCTTCCTGGTATGCCTTAGGATATGGACATAGGCTTCTATATTTATTTGGAGCCGAGAACTCCCCCAATTTCTATCCCTCTATATCGCACGACTTCAACAGAGTTGAGAAAACACAAGACTCAGCTTCAGGAATTTCTTGATAAGGGATTTGTCTATCCTAGTGCTTCTTCTTGGGGCGCTCCTGTGTTATTTATGAAGAAGAAAGATGGTAACATGAAAATATTCATAGATTATTGGTAGTTGAACAAGGTCACCATCAAGAATAAATACCCCTTACCTACATAGATTATATTTTTGACTAGTTGCAGTGTACTTTTGTATTCTGTAAGATTGACTTAAGGTCGGAGTATCATCACTTAAAGAAGAAACCTGAAGATAACCTACAGGACCTGGTATGGGAATTATGAGTTATTGATGATGTTGTTTGGGTTGACTAATGTGTCTGCAACGTTTAAGAGTTTGATGAATGGGGTGTTCAAACCATTTTTGAATTCTTTTATGATTGTGTCTATAAATGATATCTTGATTTACTCCAAGGGAAAGGAAGATCATGCATATCACCTTTGTATTGTTCTAGATATCTCAGGGAAACATAAATTGTATGCTAATTTATCTAAGTGTGAATTCGGGCTGACCTCGGTTGCCTTCCTTGGGCATGTGGTATAAAAAGAAGGGGTAATGGTAGATCCCTAAAAGATTGAGGCAGTCAAGAACTGAGTTCATCCTAGCTTGTTGATCGAAGTTAGGAGTTTTATGGGTCTTGCTATCTACTACTGTATGTTCATGAATTTTTTTGTTTCTATTGCTATGCAGTTGACCAAGTTGATTTAAAAGGAGGTATCATTCGAGTGGTCAGATAACTGTGAAGAGAGTTTACAAAAACTCAAGGATCTTTTGACTAAAGCGTCTATCCTGACATTGCCACTGGAAGGTAAGGATTCATTGTTTATTGTGATGCTTCAAATTTGGGATTGGGTATTGTATTGATTTAGGAAAGGAATGTTATAACTTATATTTTTAGGTAGTTGAAGGTCCAAGAGAGGAAATACTCTACCCATGATTTAGAGTTGGCAGTGGTAGTATTTGCTCTCTAAATCTAGTGGCATTATCTTTGTGTGGTTAAGTGTTAGGTATTCACCGATCATAATCTACAACATGTGTTCACTCAGAAGGATCTGAATTTGAGGTAGAGAAGACGGATAGACTTGACCAAGGATTATGATGTGACCATTCATTACCATCCGGGTAAGGCTAATATGGTGGCAGATGTATTGAGTCGAAAGACAATTAGCATGGACACTTTGGCTTGCTTAGGGGTGTCTAAGAGACCCTTATCCAAAGAGATTCGGATTTTAGAGTATAAGTTCATGTGGTTAGGTATCTCTCAAACGGGTGGAGTGCTAGCCGGTATTGAGGTTAAACCCACTTTCATAAAGAGAATCAAGGTTAAGCAATTTTGGGATAAAGAATTGGTTAAGTTCAAAATAAAGGTGGTGTTAAGGGAGACCCAAGATGCCACTCTCGATGCATATGGTGTGCTTAGTTTTAGAGGAAGAATTTTTCTTCCTTGGGTTGTTGACTTGATCCAAAGTGTGTTGGCATAGTCTCATGGTTTGCAGTATTATATTCATCCGGGTGTGACCAAAATGTATTGGGATTTGAGATAATTTTATTGGTGGAGTGGAATGAAGAAACATATTGCTGAGTATGTTTCTAAATATCATAATTGCTAACAAATAAAGTATGAACATCAAAGGCATTCAAGATTGCTTCGGAGAATACCTATGGATCGAATGGAAGTGGGAATGATAGCTATGGATTTAGTAGTGGGACTACCTAAGATCTTGGGGAAGTATGATTTGATTTGGGTCATTCTTGACAGGTTAACTAAATCAGCCCACTTAATTCTGGTCAAAGTGAATTGCAAATCTCAACAATTTGCAAAGATTTATGTCAAGGATATACTAAGGTTGCATAGTGTGCCCTTTCTATCATTTCAGACCATGGCACTCAATTTACTTCAAAATTTTAGGGTAAGTTGCATGAGGCGTTGGACACTTATATCACTTTCAATACAACTTTGCATCCATAAACTGACAGTTACTCATAAAGGACTAACCAGGTATTGGAAGACATGTTGAGAGCATGTTTGGCTGATTTTGGGGGCCATTGGGGATCAATTCTTACCCTTATGTGAGTTCTCCTACAATAATTATCACTCCAGCATTGATATGACACCTTTTGGTTTGAGGCTAAGGATGTGAAACCATTGGGTGTTGGTTTGGTTAAGGATGCTCAGGAAAAGGTGAGAGAAATTCAGGCTAAGTTGTTGGCAACCAAGAGCAGGCAGAAGGAGTATGTGGATCGCAACGTAAGGGACATAACATTTCAGGTTGGTGATTAGGTTTTATTAAAGGTGTCACCTATGAAAGAAGTCATGAGGTTTGGTAATAAGGGTAAGCTAAACCCTCACTACATTGGTCCATTTGAGATTCTTGACGGTATGGGCCAGTGGCTTACAAGTTAGAAGTACCATGGGGATGGTGACTATATCATCAAATGACACTTAATAGTGTTAGACAAGGACTTGCAATATGAAGATGAATTGATTGTGGTTCTTGATCGGGATGACTGGAAGTTGAGGACCAAGGAGATCAAATCAGTAAAGTTTCAGTGGAAACATCTTCCGGTTGAGGATTTTACGTGGGAGACATAGAGAGACACGTGACACAAGTACCCTCACTTATTTGAGGATGCATGTACTATCCTTTTTTATACTTTAGCCTAATTTTTCTTGTTTCATCACTTGGAGGACGAGTAATAGGTAAATTGGAATCTATTGTAACGATACACTGTGACCCTTATGACTAGATTAATGGTGAAAGAATTTGGTCCAAAACACTTTCCAGATATTGACTTAAAAAATTTAGGCTAGGTCAATCACAGAAAGAATCTGGCCTAGGCACAACCTAGAGAAATCTCGGAGTGGGTGGGGTGAAATGTCTTGGCGTGGTTGTCATTTTCTTTGTAGCCAAAACATTAAGAAAGTTGTATGGCTCACAGAATTGATTTTGAACGAGTAGAACTGCCAAAATCAAATTCAACGTGAAAAGGATAGTTCGGGATGTCAAGGGAATTAGGTGTGTTGTGAAAAATTGAATTTTTAGGGATTTCAGAGTCCCTGAAGTTTGCATAGTCCACTATAGCAGAGGGCGTCAATTGTAGTAGGCAAGTGCAAATGGCTATAGTTGGGTGAGTTCCTCTATAGCGGGATGCACCACTACAATAGAGAGAAACGAGATTTTATATGCAAACAACCTCAAACCCCTATGTTTTCTGCACTTTCTTGGACTTGGGAGGGGCGATTTAGGGTTATTTGCATTCAATTTCCCACAAAACTTATCGTTAAAGGTAAAATTGTTACTCCTCAACCCTATACATTGATTCTTGAGCCTTATAATCTATGATATTACTCTTGGGGAAGGGTTTTGACATGATTTCATGGTGGGAAAAACCCTAGGTTGGGACGAATGATCATGGATTGTCTTAGAGTTAGGATTTGGTTATAATTCGAGTATTAATAGGACATTGTTGGTTGATTGTTGTATTTCTTATTATTTTAGACCAAGAACAAGGCAAGACACTTCGAAAGAAGAAAGCTTGGGTTCTTTAGAGTTTCCAAGAGACTTGATTCAAGGTACGTGATGGTTGTATGTTTTTCAGTTTATCTATGTATGTATGTCTACTTCTTTATAATATCATTTGTGTAATGCATGTTAGTTTCACGACCCACACCGTCGTGATTGGCACCCACACCAATCCTCCGGTGGGAGAACCACTACTACAACCCAAACTAAACAACTTCACCAAAACTAATGCATTTAAAGATACAGAAGTAGGTTTAAATGACGAAAAGAAATACGGAGTTCCCATAAACTCCAAAGGTTTAAACAAATAACTTAACCAAACTAATGCAGAAGAACAACCCCTAGAACTTGAAAGTCATTGTACCAAATCTCTACTATCGACAAGTCTAAGAGCAATGGGTACAACCCCGAAACTAAATAACACCTTAAACAAATAGTGTGAGTCCGAAAAGAGTGGACTTAAACAAAGGAGATCCATGGAAGCCTGAAAGAACTGGCTCACCCTTGAATCCGGTCATGCTTAATAGCCACCTAGCTGAGGTCTATCAATAGCCGCCTGAAGATGCCATGTACTCAAAAAAGAAAGAGCAAGTGCAGTATCAGTACACAATCAAAGTGGAACTTGGCCTCATAAGCAGCCACATACATACCACCTTGCTCCAAAGCCATGAACTCATCTTTCTTACGATCCCTCAAGGTTCGAGGCACATATTTCTCCAAAAATAGAGCATGAAATTGGGTCCAAGTAAGTGGGGGTAAAGCTGAAGATCTGCATTCCACATAAGCTCTTCACCACTGCTTAGCCTCACCTTGAAGCTGAAAAGTCACAAACTCAACTCCATGCTGATGGACAATTCCCAACTTATGAAGCCTATCATAGCAATCTAAAATGAACTCATATGTGTCCTCACTCTCAGAACCATAGAACACTAGAACACTGGCGGTTTCAACTTCAAGAACTTAGTCAACATCTCGTGCTCATTACCAGTCATAACAGGACCCAACAAAGGACGGAAGAAAGCATCATTACCTACAGTTCCACTCACCTTGGGGACAGTGATAGCAATAGGGGGATTGGCAGGAGCTTGAGTTGCTTGAACAGAGGGAAGCACTCCAGGACCAACCAATCCTTTCAAGAATGACATGATATGTTGAGCTAACACTGGGTCTAAGAAAGGAATACCTATATTCTCAGTCTGCACCTCTCCCTCTTGTCCAACATTCTCCTCATTCTCAACCTCTATATTCGTCTCTACCTTTTCATGATGCACATGAGGAGCCTCATTTCTGGGAGCATTCTCAACTGGTGCTCCATCCCTAGTAGGCACCACCCATCCTCGATAGCTCTTCCTCTACCCCTGCCTCGCCCACGACCTCTTACTGCAGATTTCTCAGCTGGAGCATTGACGGGAGCTACGGGCCTGACGCCGTTGAACCTAGTGTTAACCATCAGCGGACAGAAGAGTGAAGGAGATTAGATACCAATTCGAATCGTCAAATACCAATTGGAATCAAGTTATAGCACAAAAGGAGATAAGAGAAAATAGAGAGATTTCCTAAAGTCCTATAGCCTATCGAATAAAAGTACAGATGTCTCTGTACCGTTCCACAAGACTCTACTAGACTCATTTTGGTATATCGAGATCAACAAACCTAGGCTCTGATACCAACTTTGTCACGACCCAGACCGTCGTGATTGTCACCTACACTAACTCTCTGGTGGGAGAACCACTACTACAACCCAAACTAAACAACTTAACCAAAACTAAGACATTTAAAGATACAGAAGAAGGTTTAAATGACCGTTTAAATGACCAAAAGAAATATAGAGTTCCCATAAACTCCAAAGGTTTAAACAACTAACTTAACCAAACTAATGAGGAAGAACAACCCTTAGAACCTGAAAGTCATTGTACCAAAACTCTACTAACAACAAGTCTAAGAACAAGGGGTACAACCCCAAAACTAAATAATACCTTAAACAAATAGTCTGAGTCCGAAAAGAGTGGACTTAAACAAGGGAGATCCATGGTAGCCTGAAAGAACTGGCTCACCCTTGAATCTAGTCAAGCTCAATAGCCACCTAGCTGAGGTCTATCAATAGCTGCCTGAAGATGCTCTGTACTCAACAAAGAAAGAGCAAGTGTAGTATCAATACACAACCACAGTGTACTGGTAGGATCACGCGGTTATCCCAATAAGTGAAACACATGCAAGTAACCACAACATTATAAAACAAGCATATACCAAACATATACAATATCAATCATCATTAGATATGAATGTAATCATCACAAGTAGATACAGAACACAATTCAATAGTCCTCTCACGAAACTCAATTCAATGGTCCTCTCATAGATCCTATACCCAAACTGTTAGTGTACCGATACGTGGTACTCGATCCAAGTTAGCTTGTCGGATCGTGGCACTCGTTCCAATGTTTATGCCGGTACGTGGCAACCGATCCCAGTTAGTGTGTCAAAACGTGATACACGCTCCATTCAACAAACCACAATCACAATCACAATGTATATTCTCACAATCATACAACAAGAGGTGATTCATGGCATGTATTCCTTTGTTCATACTTATTTACGATTAGTGTGATCAATAATGCAACATTCGCATACATACATGTATTACAATGAAGTAATTACAAACATATATCACACCAACATGAAATCACAATCATTACCTACCTCGAACAAAGCTTAAATCCCCTAAGAAACTTGATTCTTTCCTTTCCGGATTCTTTCCGCTTGTTCTTGGTCTACAAACAATCATAATAATACGATGATCAATAAAAAAGACCCAATTACCCGGATTCTAATCAATAATATCAACCCTAGATCAAACCATTGATCCCCATACCCATATTAGGGATTTTTTCCACCATGATTTCCAGATCAAAACACTCCCCCATTGATAATTACCCACTAATTTATATTCTACGGATCGAAAATGGATTCGGGAAGTGAAAACCTTACCTTTAGCCTCAAGAATGGTGGAAAACTATCAAGAAAGCACCTGGGTCGTCTCCTAGCTCTCAAAGTCGAAAAGTGCAGGATAAAAAAAATTGGGGTTTATTTTCGACTTAAATCGCGGCTTTCCCGCCACAGCGGACTTCATCCTGCTACATCGGCCAGCCCTGGCGAGAATAATTTCTCCACATCGGCTTGCACGGAAATAGAGAGAAAATTAAAGAATTCCAAACCCCTATTTCACAACACACCTTTCTCCCGTGACACCCAGAAAATACCCGTTCACGCTAAGATCAATTCTGGGAGTTCTACTCGCCCGAATTCAATTCTCTAAAGTCGTACGGGTTCCTTAACGTCTTAGCTATCTAGTCATGTGATCAAAATCATAATTAGATCACCCAATTGTTACTAGATTTCCCTAGACCTTACTGACTCTGATTTCATCCAAATCTGGACTAGGTTGGGAATTCCAAGTTACTACGAAAAAGTTTTCCGGCCCAATATTTTTCCCCGTTGTTTTTTCTATAACTATGGGAACAAGCCGTTACAGTTAGGAAACATATAAAAACATATGGAATGGCATCATGTTGATAATCTCTTTCAATTGACCTATTGTGTGACTTGTGACTTTAAGTGGTAGTGTTGATTGTGTTTGTGATTGTGCATGATTGTTTGTAATTGCTGGTTGGCTTGGGTACCAAGCCTGGTACAGGATATCTCCACGGTTGACTCGGATTTCATGCCTAGTATATACTAAAGGTTGGCTCGGGTACCATGCCTGGTACGGAGATATCTATATATGGTTGACTCAGGTACCACGTCGGTACACTAACTAAGGATGGCTGCTCCGAACAACGCTGGCATACTAACAAATTAAGTTTGGGTTCCATGAGAGGACCAGGCATGTGTTTCTGGTTCCATGAGAGGACATGCATTTGCATTTGTGATCGTGTGGGACATGCATCCAGATATTTGTTGTTTTATGATACATGATTGGGAATATATATGAATTGATAATTGTTATGTTGTTCTATGTTACTTTAGATTAATTGTTTGCATTCATATCTTGGACTGGCCATGTGATCCTACCAGTACACTATGGTTTGCATATTGATACTACACATGTTCTTTCCTTGTTGAGTAAAGGACATCTTCTAGCAGTTGATCCAAGACCTCGGTTAAAGGACATCTTACTTCGCATTCAAGGATGTTCTATTCTTTTAGGTTGCCGTGGATTCTTCTGCTTTTCTTGTCCATCTTTTTGGACTAAGACATTCTTAGACTATTGTTTATGTGTTAAGTTTTGGGGTTGCATCCCCTTCGTTTAGACATTAGAGTGTTTGTACCACGACTTTCAGTTCTTAGGAATTTATTTCCGCACAAATGTTTTGACTATTTATTGAGTTTATGGGGACTTAATCTTTCGTTATTTGAAAATTGTCTTCTTACTTTTATATGATGAACAAGCTTTAAATAAATGGGGTGTTGGATTTAGTTGGGGTTAGTTGTTGGTCCTCCCACTAGGTGGTTTAGTGTGGGTGTCACTTCCGACGATCTGGGTCGTGACACTGCTACAACTAAAGGAGTTCAAATCTTTTATGTCCTAGACCAAACAAGCAGGCCAACTTTGTCAAACAATTTTTCTTTAGCTTGTACAAGAGTATGTACACGTAGAATACACAATCAAATACCTATTTAATAGTTAGTGATTTCATCAGTTTAAAATGAAACAAGATAGGCATCAAAAGTGGACCTAGTTTGTGTATAAATCACACTGAATTTTCAAAACAAAAATTCTGATCAGCTTAACTGTCTTGTGATCTTTATAAAAATTGTAGGCATATATGTTTTGAGGTTGCAAAGAGTATAATATCACTACAAAATATATTTTGTACAAAAAATATATCCTCAAATGTGTGAATAACTAAAAGAGAATAAAAAAGTTGAACCAAATATATTTTTTAAACTGTCGATAAAAAAGATGTAAACTAAATATATTTTAAAAATTAATCACAAATAAAACACTCCCACCTTTGTCTTTTCTATATTAATTTGTGCTGTAGCTAATCTCATCTAATGAATTGACTGATTAATGAAAGTTCCTATTATTGCGGTAGGAATGTTCTTACACTTATCATCAATTTATCATGTGTAGGGATGGCAAATGGGGCGGGCAAGGCGGTTGCAAGGCAAACCAACCTAAGCCCACCAAGTTTTAAACCCGCTTTGCCTCGTTCCGTGTAGCAAATTTTTTTATTCTTCCCCATGGGCCACATAGACCCTTTGCCCTGCCCCACCATGCATATTTTTTTTCTTTTTAACTAATTAAGATATTAAAAAAAAAAAATTAATTATACTATGACATATACAGTTGTGAATCTTATACTGTGAAAAACGTTAAACTAATGTTTCGACCTTTATAATACTATCATTTTTTACATACATAAAATGGAACAAAAATAGTGTATTAATAAATATTACATTTCTCTAAGTATAACTACATGAGTTGGTGAAATGAAAAAAAAAAAGACTAAAAAAATATTGTATAAGTGAACCCCAGTGAATTGGAGAACCAAACGTCAAGAATCGGCAAAAAATATACTTTAGAGATCAATCAATTGAAAATCAATTAAGGAAAAATTATCAATAATAGATACTACTAATACAATAAATATGTTGTACTATCTATGTGGTTTAAAATTAAAAATAATTAATGCTTAATTATGAAGTGTAATTAAGTTAATACATCAGGTATGTCTATCATTTTACAAATATAATTAGTTATTTTTTCACAATTGAAAATATATGTAATCAACATATATACTTATGGTGAACTTGGTTCTAATAATTCATTTATATATAATTGAATTTATAAATTTTTTTAGCTATTATTTCATTTAACCCGCATAAAATCACAACCCGTCCCACCCTCCATAGATTTCTAAAATGAATATTTCAACCCTCCGATCCCCACATTTGCTTCGCCCCACATAGCCTAAAACCCACACCCACCCACATAACCTAAAACCCACCCTGCCTCATATCCACCCGCCTCATTGCTAGGGGTGGGCATGGTATGGTATATACCAAATTATCATACCATACCAAAAATTTTAATACCGTTGTTTTGGTATTATGATATTTGGTGTGGTATATGGTATACATTTTCATTTTTTTGGTATTCGATACGGTATTTGGTATTTAGAAATAACATATTGAAATATCAAATATCATACTGAAATATATAGTTACGTAAATACCACACACACTAATTACAAATATGTACCTAGTAAAATGTTTAGAAGTTGAAACTTTGACTACTCTATTTTGATTGAAATGTATTTAAAATGTAACTAATTAACAAAAGGAGTTGTTTGTACTTTATTTTGAATATATATTTCTACATGTGCAATGTGTTAGTATGATACAATAATTGAGACGCTTTTTTATTTGTTGAAGTCATAATACTCTATTATATACTTATACTAGTATACGTACCCGCGCGTTGCACGGATAGTGCAAAATATATTAAGTGTTTATATTAAAAATATTTAATAAGATGTATTATGTGCTAATTAGAAATATATTGTCATAACAATATTCAAATTATTAACTTATTTATTTGAGAATATTAAATTAATATAATGTATACACAATTTAATATAAAAATATTAATATTTAGCTGTAATCAACGACAATATTAGTTTTTTATATTATATTGAAAGTTTTGTATAATTTGTCTTTCAATTTTAACAGTCACATGAGAATAGAGCTATAATGATGCTAATATTATGCAGATTCTGATATTTGAATGTTGATTGACATTATGTTATTTATTTTGGCTTTGTTATCCCAATATGTTGTTTCTATTTATGTATTTATAATAATTTATTTTATTTATTATGGAGTGTTTTACCTTAAATGTTAAACGTTTCGATACTAATTTGAATATAGTCGGACTGTAATATTGATATCAAACATCGAGTGAAAAATAAAAAAATAAAGTTTTTCAATATGTGTCGATAATGCTAAAACTTCAAAATTAATTAAATATAAAATTATCAACTGATAAATAGGTGAACAAATGTTACATATTCTATATTTAATGAGATCTTGTATTTATTTGATATATGATTTCTAAGTCACATTTTCTTACTTTTCGTTTTAATAATTACACTCTTTTATATTCATAATCTATATCGCCATTCAAATCTAGTTGCATTGCCCTCATTTCAATTCATGTTGGATTTGGATCCTCTATAAAAGAGATACTCCAATTAAATTTAGTATAAGCTTAAAAGTACACTAATTAGTGATAAAATATATCAACCTAATACAACAATAGACAAAAAGCCTTGCCAAAAGTATTAACATTGAATGAAAGTAAATCCACTAATTAATTTGAAGGATAAAATAGAGATGAATAAAAGCAGATTAAATTTGATGAGAGCAATTAAAAACACTCTATAGATTAACGGAGTATTGTAGAATTCTCACAACCATTATAGTTAGCCAGTTTTTTTTTTAAAAAAAAATACAAAATAAAAAAGAGATAATCCTTTAAAAATAAAAATAAATAAGAAGAACAGAAAAGAGTCTTACTAAATATGGTAACTTTATAACTGAGTCTTACAATTCAGTAATTCATACAGTTACTATGTTTTACGAATAATGTTTATCATTCATTTTGTTTCATTTTTTAGTTATATTATTTTTAAAATTTTTGAAATCAATTTCTCTAAAAAAAAATTGAAATTGTATGTTAAGTGTGAACTGGAGAGAAAATATAGGGAAAGTAAATTTTTAATAGGACTTTCTGTTAACTCTTCGTTTTGTTTCTATTTTGTTTTTAAATGTGCAATTTATTATACAATAGAATTGCAGATATATAACTTTAATTGTACCAAGAATCGATAATTCAAAAGATAGTGAAATTGCATAGATTTAAAACACATAGCCTCACTGATTAAAGAGATAACTACAATAAAAACTAAAAAAGATATATAAATTCAAATGTAAATAAATTGTTTCTTGGTAATTTTTAATAATTTTTTTATTTTATATATTAAACTGGTGCCTTTTCTGTCGATTGACAGTTTTTATTGTATTGTTTTTTTTTTTTGTTAAATTTCAATTGTCAGTTTTTATCATATTACTTTTTTATTAAATTCAATTTATAAATTAAAATAATTTGAATTGTGAAATTTTAAATTGAAAGTAAAAAATTTGTAATTAATTGCCTATATTTTAGGAATCCACTAATTTTAATAAAATATTAATTTTTTACGTAATTCAAAATTAAAAAGATATCAACATTTACATAAATTTAAAACCTATCCCACTAATTTTGAAATAATTAACTACAATTGCATGTGTCTCTTTTGTTGTTTGCAAAATAATATTTTGTAATATTTTTTTTTTTAAAAAAGATCTTTTTAGATTAATTATAATTATTAATAATAAATACAATTTTTATGGGGAGTTATGGTGCGTACGGTTACATTAGTATTTTTTTTAAAAAAAATTAGTGATTGCATTTCTTATTTTTATGTTTATTTTTAGATTTTCAATTAATTTTAATAAATCTTTGTTTTTTTAATTGTGCTGATACATGACACTTTTCCTCTCCTAGTATAATTTACTATATTTATATTTTTACTGTGACTTCAATTATGTGGGTAAGACACGTTTATATTTTCTTATTGTTTGAGATCATATATAATTGCTTTAACACTTAAATATTGTTATATCCCCAACCCCTAACCCATTTTTTCCTTTTACTTCCTCCTTAGTGTCATAAATATATTGATAAGTGTTTTCTCTTCTTTCTACTTATCTAATCTAAAAATGGATGATTTTAATACAAAATTTAGTCCTTCATCTTTCATTTTAAAATTGAAGATTTCAGTTGATATGGTTTAAGATTCAATAGGAAATAACTTTTTTGTTTAAAAAAATAACCTCTATGTTAATTAAATAAAGCAACCAAATATTTTTTTTTCTTTTCTTCATATTATTATAGAATCTTACTACTTCAACTGAATTTGATTAAAGATAATTAACTTTCCATCAAATATCTCTTAATTGTAAGATTTGGTCTACAAAACATTATAACCAGCATCAGATAGATTATTCAAGATAATATAATTTTTATCGTAAGAAACTTTCTCCATCACTATAATTTTTATCGTAATAAAACAATATTTTTGAACAATATGTTACATGTTTTCCATAAATAGATGTAAGCACTTAATAGAAGAAAAATAATAATGCACTTTTACTCCCATTAAAATATAAATCCGCAAGAAAAAAGAAATATCCCAAACAGGTTAGCAGATATTTAGTAAAAGGCAAGCAAGATTACAATCATCTATTGCACGTTAGTAATTAGAATATGCTTAAATAGAATATGAAGTAGAAATTGATTATAAAAAGATACTAAGATAAACCAACAAAATGCTTACAACTATTTCCAATCTTGTATTAATAAATGAAAAATATGACAAAGCAATTGTCAACTCATAAATTCTGACAAAACAAAAAATATAAACAAATGAGTATATGAAATACCAATGCACAAGTTAAGAGGTAAATATACCGCTAATCCGCCATCATTGTTAAATGATTTTATGCGGACAGTTATGATTAAGGTCCAACACCTCTACAAATCCCATTAAGTAAGGTATTAAAACATACCCATAAATGAAAACTGCACAAAATTTAGATTCAAAATTATAATTTCAATCAATCTAGTGTTTCGTCTATGAAAATATCCAAACAGTTTTAGTTGAGGGATATTGTTGTCAATTGAGTCTCTGCAGATCATTTGTTGGTTGTGCGCTTTGCAAAGAATTTCTTTCTTTAATTTGTTGCAGAATCTGATCCAAAATTGGAGAGAAAATCTGTAAACAATTTTACAGATTCAAATTACGGTTCCATGGATGTAATTTGAGATATCCCATTTTTTTCATTTATATATATACTAGATGGTTCTTGCCCGTGCTAAGCACGGGCCCAACGTTTTATAATTTTACTTGTGAGGCTGATCTATCTATGAAATATAATTGGGATCCAACATAGCAAAAAATATTGTTAAATAATCGTAATTTCAAAAAACACAATGTCCATCATTAACAGATCACATTTCTTAGCTTGCACGATAAAATAATCCACATCGAATAAGATACAAGCGAGATCCACTATCATTTTCTTTCAAGTTTCAACAATTGGTTCAATATTAAGTTGGTCAAACATTTACAATTTAGCATCCATATTCAAAGCTTATCAAGATACATAATAAGAAGACAATCGATTATTATTACATAGATATTGAATGGACTATAGAAAATCTACTTGTAAAGAACACTTTGACGCTATTCTTTAAGAATTAACAATTTATTTTATGCTACATAATCAAGACTACTTCAAAAGCAAGTTTTATTACCATCTCAATTAAATATTAAGAAATATTGGAGCAAATAATGAAGAGGAAGTGATTGTACTCTAGATGTGTGATTAACTTTTGAAACAATAGCTTCTCCAAA
>JAJOOR010026410.1:0-23486 GCA_036250505.1 Solanum acaule
CTAATACTTATTAAACTTATTTTAGCATGATTTAGTACTTTTAAATTATGATCATTTTCATTATGACTTGTTAATTTGCAATATTTGTTTTATGCGATTTCATTATTATTATTTTTGTTGGATATTTTAGTGTCATTAATCATATCATATTGTGTTATTTTTTTAAGAAACACCTTAGATACTTGTATTTTGGTAGTACTAAAGAAATATTTGAAGTACAAGTAAATTATATGTTTGTATGAATACTTTACCGTAAAAACCCGAAACAACCCGAAAAACAGAAAGAACCCGAGGTTAAAAAACCCGAGTTTTATTGGTTTAGTTTGGTTTATAAATTTAAAAATCCGACACAAATGATTTGGTTTGATATTTGAAAAACTCGAACCAACCCGGCCATGTACACCCCTAATTTAGATGTAACAAGTGGACAATTTAACCCTTCACCTCATTTCCATTACTCCCAACACACAAGCAACACGAATTCAACTAGAATACAAGGTTTAGGAAGCTAGCTACTTGCCTTAATTCAAAGAACAATCACTCCAAATGTTGAGTCTTCCCCTTCCGAATCACTTCCAAAGTCAAACAATCTAAAATAATCAAGTATTTACAATCACTCATCAGAAACAACAATTCTCACACTAATTATGTAAAGAAATAAGCCAATCAACTCAAAACTCAATATCAAAATAGAGGTTTGAATCCGGAAAACAATACTTGAAAATGATGTTAAAGGCTTTAGAAATTTATTAGTGAAAACCATTTCGAAAAAGGGATCAAAATCACCATTTTACTAAATTCTTGGGTTCTTGGAGATAACTCCAAATTTCTCATTTAAAAGCTTGATTTGAACACATAAATCCATAAACAATAATGGGTAATTGAAGGTTTAGATTTAAGAATCATTACCCAAAAGATTTCCCTCGAAAATCTAGTCCAAATCGCCTTCCTCAAAGCTCCCAAAACTCAAAAATGATGAAATGGGGTTGAAACCCCAATTTTTAGAAAACATTCTACCCATGTCTCAATTGCTCATCGCGACCCAAAGTCACGCGATCACGATGAGTAACACAACCAACTCATCAATGTTGACCATCGCGATCGCGGCAAGACCCTCGCGATCGTGATGCGCCCCAATTTAATTCGACACAATTTTATTTTTTTTAAAAAGAACAAAGATAAAAAGACACCGGAAAAACTAATCTCCTTTTCCACTTGTTCTTTGACCTTCACACAATTTTTTTTTTCTCTTTTAAATTTATAGATTCTTATTTTTTTAGTGTAATTTTTCTATCAGTCAATCTTTCATCGTGAAAGATTCACAGAATGATCGAGTTCTATACATTACATGGATAGTTAGGTTGAGTAATACATTGTTTAAATGGTTGTTGAACTATTGAAAAAAATAGGTTAATAAGGTCATTATTGTATTTGAAAAGTTACTACTTTTTTTTCGTTATTTCACGCAAAAGGTCATTTGAAAGTAATACATCCGGCCACTTTTTAATGACGTGATAGTTGTAAGTCACCTTCTTAATGAATTGGAATCAAGAAGAAATGTGATTTTTTCCAGATAATAATTATTAGTTGAGTGACCATATCTTTCACAAGCATTAACATAGCTTCAAACCCTAGATATTGAAAGACGTGAATAAAAATGTTTCTCTTAATGAACCTAATTCGAGGAGTTGAACTCGGAAATATATCTTTGTTGGAATCTGGATCAGCGAATTATTACTCTCTTTTTTACCCATGATGTTTGTTTTTTCTCTTGATGGAACCTGCTTTCAATATTGATTATAATCTCTTTTGCTCCCTTTTTTATGATTGGATCAGAAAATTGAAGATACTAAACAAGCGTAAGAGAAGACAAAATTACAAGTTAGTTTCACTTGTTAAAACTGTAAGTCTTGCTTCTTCATGAATTACTTTTTTCCTATAAGGGAGACGATTTCTCAAATGGTCCACTCAACTAATAGTTGTTATCTCAAAAATTGAAAATAAGAAGAAAGATGACCATATGAAAAAGGTAAATATGCACCATTTGTTAGACAAAAATAGTTCATAAGATGTATAATCTTTCACAAGCATTAACATAACTTCAAACACTAGATGAATAAAAATGTTTCTCTTAATGAACCTAATTCCAAGAGTTGGTGAACTTGCAGGAATTTTTCTACGGAAGATGGCTCAAAATGAAATTGACGAAATGTTTGATCACCTGAGAAGAATCAAGAGTGGAGATAATCCAGATAGCGTCAAGATTAATCTAATTGAGAAACTTGAAATGGTGCTCAAGTATCATCGTCTTTTGTCTGATTCCTTAGTCAAACGCACACAGAAGCGCAAATGGATTGTGAAAATGCTTCAGTGGGTATTTGATGGAATTCCAGATGAATGTAAAACTAACCTTAATCTGGAAAGGTTAGAATCACATTTGTTGGAATTCTTTAAAGGTAATACCAGTTTAAGTTACAATTATGAGTTGAATGATTTTGATCTGTCAAAATATATGGATTGCCTTGGAAAGAATCGAAATGATGTGCTGATGATTTTACTAGAAGACGTTAGTTCTGAACCTCCTGAAGAAAACCTTGAAATACACAGATTTATAAAGCAAGTGAAAATTGTTCAAAAGAAACTGAGATTTTTGACATACTTATATGCCACAGAGAAAAATGGTTACATAAACCATGAGAAGATGGAATGTTTGGAGACTCGAATTCAGTTCATGGCTAACAATGTGGGACAACTCTATCTTTTTGTTTCAGTTGTCATTGATTCTAATTTTAAAGATACCAATGAGGAAATGTATTATCTCTTCGATAAACCTCCATATGTATTATGCTTGATTGTGTTAGTGGAGCTGGAAATGAAGAAGATTTTTCTCAGTGAACTAAAGGCTTCCAAGTTTACTCAATCAAGGACTTTCAAGGACAAGAAATTACCCTAAGGATTTTCTCATCATCTCCACAGTCTGTTGATGTATCTCAGAAACAAAAAGCTCGAGAACTTTTCTAATAGTAATTCTGCTCAAAATATTGATGTAGCAATAGAGTTCTTGTTGGTTTTCCTTTATGCTGATGTGTCAAATCATGTTATTAACAGTAACTCGTTGAATTAGGTTATGGAAAAGGTTGGAGGTATAGCGGGTGATGTTCTATATGTAATTCAAAAGCTTCTTCCTAGCTCTATAAACAAAGATGACACTGGCAAAATAAGTCTTTACTCAATACAGATATTGGAGAAAACTATAGATCTAAAGGCACAAGTGGAGACGTACTATAAATCTATAAAATTCACTCCATCTCAGTTCCCCACTGTTGGTGGATGGAGCTTTCTGGATTCTCTTATAAAAAAACGGAATGAGATGTCGAAATCTAAATTTAGTTTAGATTTCCTGATGAAACTTCTTTTGGGGAATTTGGAGAAAGAGCTATCAGCTCTTACATCCATTTTAGAAAAGGATCGTTGTCATCTTTATCATCCATTTTCACAGATGTCGCTAAAGTGCACCATGGACATGAAATTCTTCAAGATCTTCACAGGTGTACTATCAATTTGGCATATGAAGTTGAAGTTTACATTGACTCTATTCTTGCTCATACTACAAGAAAATGGACCTTTAACGAGAGGAAATTTGGTCGTTAGAAGTCCAAATCCGGTCGCTATAAGTCAATAGTGACCGACAAAAAAGTGGTCGCCACTAGTCGTTAAAAGCTCCATCGTTAAAAGTTAACGACCGGATTCACAATCCGGTCGTTAAAGATCCTTTTAGCGACGGATAAATTTCGGTCGTTATAGATCATAACGACAAAATTTTCCCTTTGCTAATTTGTCATCCTGTCGTTAAAAGTCTTTACATACACCGACTAATTTCATTTTTAAAACAGCTTTTAACAACCAAAATTCCCTTAGTTAATTGTATGTTATTGTTAACGATCAAATTTTCTTTTGCTAATGCCCATTTAACTATTTGTGAAACCGTCATTAAAGAGTTTTAACAATCACATTTTTCTTTGCTAAAGTAAAATTTCAATTAATATATAATAACGGAAGTAACACATCCAAAAATAAAGCAAATAATTGTTATTCATATAAAATTTTATTTCATTATTACTACAATGAACTAAAACATCAGATTACCAGAAGATATTCAAGTCCATATTGTATAACCTCATTTTTATGAATTCCTAGAAAGAGAAAAAATTAAACTATATAGCATATGTACATAAGACCCTTGTACTTCAATTTGCTTTGCACTTTCCTCATGGATAGGTTCTTCAAACTTCATAGTCTTGATCTGTTTAAAAGAAAAGTTTATATTAGTTCTGAACAATCAAGTACTCTTGAATTCATGTGCGTTGATTATATACTTGATATGAAGAAAGTATTAACATTTTATGCCTTTTTAACATGTATTAAGAAGAAAACATGACAAATATTATAGAGCAATCAAACAACATGCATTAATCGGCTTGACAGTACATGCCTAATAACAGTGTTTTTACACTTCTTAACACTAACTTTACAAACAAATTGAAAGCAATAATAACTGACTGAGTGACTACTTCAAAAATTATTATAAGAGAGGCTGAGAAAAATGGAAAAGAGGAAAGGATAAACAAGGAGACCCTAAATTTGTTAAATTCAGGTGAGATGCCCTCCAAGAGGAAAAGAACAATAGAAAAATATTTAGGAAGAGATTGCCTTTCCTAACATAGAAATCCAAGGCATTCTGTTAGAAATCATATTGGCAGGTGCTGATTGTTGTACAGATAAGTTGAAGTCAATATAATTTGTAAAAGAGAATCAACTGGAGGTCAATTGAACAAACCAAATGTAGAATAAGATTTTGAATGCAATTAGTTCAATGAAATTGCATAGAAGAATTTATTTTATTATCTTATAGCAGGCCGTGCTAATAACATGACAACTACTAGCCAACAACAAACTTAGGAGGTCATTTTAAGCACTACAGAGAACTAACATGTAACCAACTGAATACTGGCATATGATACAATTCGCTTCACTTAGTAGAAGTCATTAAAAAGGGAGTTGAATTGATTTCAGATATCAGCTTGAGAGGACAACAAGAAAGAAAATACAAAATCTATAGTTCCTCCTATTCTTCACAATTGAGGAGTTCTGGAGGGTTACTATGGTAAAAGCTTATACAGATAAATATACATGAAACATTGTTAGTTCTAGGAGTTTCCACTATGATCATAGAACTTAATTAAATAAACAGTAAGCAATAAGCATTAGTGTAAGTAAAAATAGTAATCACCTCATGGTTTAGCAGATTCCAGATGAGGTCAAAGCTTGCAGTTAAAACCATCTTACCAACACACAACTAATAAGTTATCGACTTCTTCTGAAAGCACATTGGAATATTCCACCATGGTAGCTGGTGGATTGGTTACAAGCTGCGACACTATTGGTTTTAAGAGAACCTAATGAAACATGAAGAGTTAGTCGACTGAGGAAAATAAACAAATAATTGGAAAATTTATGCCAGATTCAGTTGTACAGTTGGACAACTACAATAACCTAGATTTTGCTCATACGACTTTATTGAGTATAACACATTTTCACTTTATATAACAAAATACATGTTCAATTAATTGTATGCAGAGAAACTTGTATTAAGAAAAATCATAAACATTCACTTTGTTGCACAAATAATGTTAAAACATACGTATCCTATATTTCATCAGTAGGTCAAGCATATGTTAATTGATGTACTAAATCTACAAGTGATAAAGCTTATGTAAAGATTTGAATCTAAGGAGTATGTTCACGAGACATTCGTGTGGATGCACTTCTACTGGTACCTAACAATAGTCCCCGTGGACTGCCAAGGTTTGATGGTGATAGGACAAGGTTTGATGAGAGGGATTGGTATGGTACCAGACCTATAGGTCCACCCGAGGAGTTTGGAGGTGAGAAGAGTTGAGCTCCAGCTGACTACCAGCCTGCTTTCAGTGGCTCTAGTGGAAGACCTAGATTTGGCCGTGGATCTGGATGTTTTAGTGGTGGTGCACGCACTAGTTCAAGCTTCTCTTAAATTCCTACCATCCTAGCTTGGTGGTTGTTTCAATTTTGAAATCAGATGTTGAAATCACTTGATATTTCATGTTCTCATTACAGCTTAATATTCAAAGCAGGGCAATTTTATCTTTGTTGATCCTTAGAGAACTATATGTTTCTCGTACGTTCCTTGTTCATTTTGTGTTTTCATGCTATTGAGATATTCCTGCAATTCGCGTTATTCTGAAGTGACAATTTTTAACTGATAAATTTGGTAGTATAGTGGTTTTATCAACAAAAAAAACACATACTGTACCATGTGAAAATACCTAATTATTTCTTAAAGACATAAAATAGACTAAATATATATATCTATTCATATATTTGGGACATCAATATGGAAAACTATGTCATATTTGACAAGTGTGAGAAATATCAATTAAATGGGTTAATGAAACACACACAAGGTTCAATCAAGACTTTCTAACTGTATTCAACTTTATGTTTTGGTAACACAACAAGAATTATGAACTCACCTAGTTCAGGTGCATACAACAACAAAAGTACATTTTCTTAAGCTGTGCAGTAGATTAAAAAATATGATATATCCTTGTTGGGTTCACCATTTTATCCAGAGTAATTGTTGATCTTAGGAGCACCAGGTGCAAAAGATTAAGTTAAAAGAACAAACGGACATACCTGAGTTTGTCTTGCAGCTCCTCAATATGCAGTTTTCATCAATTTATTTCATTTTTCAGCTTCTCCAGTTCAACCACAGAATTCGTAACATCTGAAGAGTTGCTTCCCGAGCTCAATCGTTGTCCTTTCACAATAAGTCTCAAGATTATGTTCTCATTGGGTAGCCTGAACATATATATCTATAAGACAAATCATTTTCAGGAACAACTAAATCAGATACCCTCTTCAAACCTTCATCTATCTGTTGGTCACCAAGAAAGCTTCTGTTAAAATGCTCTTCAAAACTTCCACCTTCACTGGCAATTAAAGAATCTAAAACAGAAGGTGTCCCACTATCTTCCTGGTCACTTGATGCATCCTATGATTCAACTGAAGGAGATTCCTCAGTAAATTCTTTCTTATGTTTCATGTCTGCAGGTTACTTGATGTATCATGTTATTGAACAGGGGTAGATTCCTCAACGACTTCTTTCTTCTGCTCACTGACATCGTTGCATTTTCCTGTGAATCAACAAGTTGTGGGATACGCCCTTTTAGTTTAACGATAAAGTATTTGATGATAAGGAAGCAACCAACTCAGATGATTCTTCTTCAATACTTTTTTGGAGTATTTCTGAGGATATTTTCTGGGCATTCTCTTTAATGACCTTCAATGCCTCTATCATTTGATAATGTTAAAATTTAAAAATAAATAAAATAAAGAGATATTAAACTTTGATTAAAGAGTACTTCAGATTACATAGCAAAAGTACTACCTCTTATCTAAAGATCCCTGGTCTCTTTATTGGCCAAAAAATGAAGACATGACATATAAAAAGTGCATGAGGAAATTGAGAATCCTAGAGAATCATTGAACAACTTACTAGATGAAACTAAATCTTATTGCTACTGATATTTCAGTTATTAAGAAACTCTAAAAACACAGATTCCAGAAGTAAAAATATACTAGAAGCTCGAAATAGAGAAGTCATGTTTCATTAACAATTACATTTTCATAAGCATCTAAAAAAATCTGCAGACAGAAACAAATTGAGTTCGTAGCCTTGAATGTAACTTTAAAAAGGTGAGAACTTGCTCTCAAATTCTCTGTAACAACCTTCAATTGCTCGTTCTCACTCATCAACTTCGCGGTTTCATCAGCTTTTGCTTGAGGAAAAATAGTGACATGTCACCTCATTTACTATTTATATTTATAAATAAGACCTGAAAGTTAGTTATAACACACCAAGTGTACGCTTCTTTCAAATATGCTGTATAACAGCAAGTTTGGATATTGAGAAGTTAAGCACGTAAGGGAGAAATTAGTCCCAATAACTCATAAACCTTAAATATATTTATTGGCTTTGGAACAATCCTCCTGTTTAATAAGAAAGGGAATATTGTAATTAAACTTATGAAGCTACACACTTTTATCTTCCCGCCGAGCCTCATCTTTATGCGTACACCGAGATCCTGTGCTGATGGATTCCGACATTAATATGGGAAACTATGTCATATTTGACAAGTGAGAGAAAATATCAATTTAATAGGTCAATGACACACACACAAGGTTCAAATCAACACCTTTTAATTGTATTCAACTTATCTTTGGGTAACACAACAAGAATTATCAAACTCGCCAAATCCAGGTGCAAACAACAAAAAATTTATATTCTTAAGTAATGTAGTAGATTCAAAAATATGATATTTCCTTGTTGGGTTCACCATTTTATCCAAAGTTACTATTGATCTCAGGAGCACTAGTTGCAAAAGATTAAGTTAAAATAACATATGGACAAACCTGAGTTTGTTTTGCAGCTCCTCGCCATGCAGTTTTAATCATTCTTATTTCATTTTTTAGCTTCTCCAGTTCAATAACAGAATCTGTAACATCTGAAGAGTTGCTTTCCGAGCTTAGCCGTTGTTCTTTCACAATTAGTCTCAAGATTATTTCCTTGTCGGGTAGCCTCAACATATCTACTAATTGCCTCATTTTTCATGCACAACTGAATCAGATACCTTTTTCGGACCTTCATCTATGTGTTGGTCACCAAGAAAGCTTCTGTTAGAATGCTCTTCAAAACTCCCACCTTCACTGGCAGTTAAACTATCTTAAACAGAAGGTCTCCCACTATCCTCTAGGTCACTTGATGCATTTGCAATCAACTGAAGAAGATTCCTTGGTGAATTCTTTCTTATGTTTCATGTCTGAAGGTTACTTGACGCATCCGGTGATTGAACAAGAGTAGATTCGTCACCGACTTCATTCTTCTGCTCCTGGTATCATTGGTATTTTCCTGTGAATCAACAAGTATTAGGATACAACCTTTAGGTTAAGATGAAGTATTTGATGATTAGGAAGCAACCAACTCAAATGATTCTTCCTCAATATTCATTTCGAGTATTTCTGAAAATATTTGCTGGACATTCTCTTTATTGACCTTCAATGCTTCTACCATTTATAATGTTAAAATAAATAACAGAGAGAGAGAGATTGAACTTCAAGTAAATAGTACTTCAGACTATACAACAGAGTTACTACCTCTGATCCCAAGATTCCAAGTCTCTTTGTTGGCCAAACGATGAAGACATAACAATTAAGTGCATGAGAAAATGAAGGATCCTCAAGAACCATTGAACAATTCACCAGCGGAACTAAACATTATTGCTACTGATATTCCATTTAGTAAGAAGCTCTGATAATACAGATCCAATAAACTCAAAACAGAGAAGTCATGTTCCATTAGCAATTATGTTTCCACAAGCAACTACATATCACATTTCAACAGTTGTATCTCCATGTTCTACCCATGATCTTACAATTCTTTCAACTAAATAATCAACAAATACACTAAGATATTCTGCCCATCTCAGACCAATTTAGCAAATTCTAATATTTGGATGACAATGACAATATGTATAACTAAACAAACTCTATGATAATACAATATTCTTAAAACAAAAATTTTATATCTCTAAAGGAAAATAATATAAAATCTTAGTTTATTAATTTTAGATTAACGTAGTTCATTTTCACATCGCAACTGATGAATAGCATATCCAAAAGAATGTAAAAATAAAAGATAGAAAAAGAAGAGAAACACGAGACATAACAAAGAAAAGAAAAATGAGATTCAGGTTAAGCATGTGTAAACATTCATATAAAGTGGAAAAGTTTAGGTCTATAAACTGAAATTTTTTAAATAGGAATTTATTTGATTCAATGTCCAGAGAAAATTTTATATCAATACTACTGTAAATAGGAATTAAGGAGCGCAGATGAAGAAACTCACCTTGACAAAAAGATGAGCAAATCCTAAATTGAGACCAATTTAACATAGAGACGTAGAGAAGGAAAAATTGCAGTGAAGCGAGTGGTATCCCAAATCATCACTAGAGAGCGCAGAGGATTGAGTCGTCCCACCCCAAATCATTAGTAGAAAGTACAACCAACCATGCACATTCACGGAACATAAATGAAAAAACACTGAAATGCAAAATGAGTGACTTTGTTCCATCTATTTCCTTCCTCAATGGAATTGGATAACTATTTCTAAATACTACAAGCCAAACTAATTAGCTTATTAGACAAAATATTGTGCTACTTTTTGGTCTATCCATTATTCCCTCTATTTGAATCAGTATGTAATAATCAAATGAGAAAGTGAAAAAGGGGAAAAAATCCTCCTCTTGAAACTTCACATCAACAGAAATCATTTCCTATTCCAACATACCATGCTATTAATTGTATGGAACAAGACACTAAAAACAGTTCAAAAGAAGAAAAAAAGGGAAGCAGTAATTGTAGAATTCTACCCAAAGTGTTATATCGATATCACATTTGACGTGAACAGGCAAGCAAATGTGACAAATTTCTTCTAGATGAAAGGAGAATTACATCAATCAACATTTATACAGACGATATGTATGTGTTACTTAACCTTCAGAAACAGTAGTGTTAATAGCTTATGCATACCCTAACCATCTTAATTTGAAACTTTATTTCTTCCTTTGGAAAAAGAACACAAAATTCCCTGAATTTTTTTCACAATCATCTAATTTTTAAACAAAAAGTGTCAATATACAAATCTAAGGATACTACAGAAGAACAAGCAGAGATAGAACAAATATTAACCTAAAAGTAAAAGACGATGTTGATGAAGATCTGGGTGACAAGCTCAAAGTTGCGATTTTGGGGTTTCTACTTTCTCAGTTTACATCGTCTCCCGAACGATTCTCACAATTGCCCACTTGACATTGCTGCAACACATCCTATGACAAATTTTCTCAGAAAAAGATATACATAAATTTGGGGGAATTGATTTTTAGAGAGGTGCAGAAAATGATAGCTTTTTTGTGTTTTAAGTTTTCTGAATTTTTGGGAATGTGGTGAGAAAGGTGGAGGGACATTTTCACATCATGGGGCAAAAAGGTTGACGCTCTTTTTTGCGTAATTGTATTAACCACCGAATATTATAATTTTTAATGAAAGGATTGCAAGTGTTGAATTAAAAGTTGATTTTTAACGATGGAAAAAAATATTGGTCGCTATAGGTATACTTATAACGACTGAATTTTTGTCCCTTTGCTAAGAACTGGTCGTTAGAAGTCAAATTTCTTGTACGTATAATGTTTTTTGGCATATTTTTTGCTTACTTCCTACAATCTTAAAGAGATCAAGCAAATTAATGTGCAAGTATGATCAGCATGCGTTGCTCTTAAGCCTTGCTATGTGGTAGCACCATTTAAACACCTTCCAACTTGACATAGCAATCCAGTGGCTTATGAGGAGATAGTGAGTTTTGGGAATGACATAGAAAAAATGATTCAGTATCTAATTAGAGGTACAAATGAGCTAAACGTCGTCCCTATTGTAGGCATGGGGGACAAGGGAAAACGACATTTGCTAGAAAGATGTACAATAGTGACAACATTGTTTCTCATTTTGATGTTCGAGCATGGTGCATCGTTTCCCAAACATATAACCAGAGAAAGCTATTACAAGAGATTTTTAGTCAAGTTACCAGTTTCAAGGACAAGGGAGATGAGGATGACATCCTTGCTGACGAGTTGAGGATAAGCTTACTGGGCAAGAGGTATCTCATTGTATTGGATGATATGTGGGATGGTATGGCATGTGATGACTTAAGGCTTTGTTTTCAAGATGTTGGAAATAGAAGCAGAATAATAGTTACAACTCGACTTGAGAAAGTGGGTGAGCAAGTCAAGTACCATACAGATTCTTATTTTCTTCCATTCCTCACAACATAAGAGAGTTGCAAATTGTTGGAGAAAAAAGTGTTTCAAAAGGAAGATTGCCCGCCTGAACTACAAGATGTGAGTCAAACAGTTGCAGAAAAATGCAAAGGGCTGCCTTTTGTGATTGTCTTGGTACCTGGAATAATCAAAAAAAGGAAAATGGAAGAATCTTGGTGGAATTTGGTGAAAGATTCTTTATTTGACTAGCTTGATCGTGAGTCGGAAGAATATAGTCAGGTGACTATGCAGTTGAGTTACGATAACTTAACTGATTGTTTAAAGCCTTGCCTTCTTTATATGGGGATGTTTCCGGAGGATGCAATAATTTCAGTGTCTGAATTGATAAGTCTATGGATTGCGGAAGGATTCGTGCAGAACATTGAATCTAGGAGATTGATGGAAGAGACAGCTGAAGGTTACTTGATGGATCTAATCCAGAGTAACGTGGTAATGGTTTTTATAAGAGAACATAGCGGAAAAGTCAAATACTGTTAGGTTCATGATGTAGTGCTTCACTTTTGCTTACAGAAGAGTAGAAAAGAAAAGTTTATGCTGTCTGTGAAGGAAAATCGCAGCCAATTTGAACCTTGTGATTGGAACGAAAGTCGAGTGAGCTTCATTTTGAGTGAAGAGCTTTTCAAGTCTGCAATTCCGGGATCCAAAACGTTGAAGCCTTTCGCCCAACACTTGAGGACACTGATAACGATCAAAGACGGGGAATCTATTTTTGGGATTCCCTTTTTTCAGATTCATAAATTGCGACTTGTTAAGGTCTTGGATTTGAGTTCCCATGAAGTGCATTATTTGTCGTCAGTTTTATTGAAACCACTAAATCACCTCAAGTACCTCGCAGTTTCGGCACGTGAATTCTATTTTCATCCACAATCAAATATGTCCCATCTAGAAACTTTAATTATAAAGAATGATCGGAGAAATACAGTACTATTACAAGCGTCTTTTTGGGAAACGGAAAAACTAAGGCATGTTGATATTAGGACTGCTGAATTTGATTTGGAGGAGGATAATCAAGGGATATCCTCTAAATTGGAAAATTTGAGGATATTAAAGAATATTATTAGATTTCCAATTGAGCAAGTTGATAGGATGGATGTGTTATCAAGGAGGTGTCCTAATCTTCAACAGCTTCTCATCGAATTTCAGGTCAAATATGATGATTCTGCCAATTCTTATGGTCTCACATTGGAGAATTTTACCCAGCTTCAAATACTTCGTATTTCCTTTAAGTGGCACTACATTGACATTGTATCTCAGTTACAATTGCCTTCAAATATAAAGAAGTTGGTACTCCTACAGAAAACCTGTTCCCCTTCACTGCGGGACTACCAATCCTGGAGTATCTTCAATTAAAAGATGTGTATTATACTCAATCAGAAGAGTGCTGCCTTGGAGATCTCACGTTTCCAACCTTAAGTTCTTGAAACTGTCGGTCTTAGGTATATCAAGGTTGGATGCCTCGGAGGAATCCTTTCCCCGGCTTGAAACACTTGTTACTGTAACAGACTCGAGGAGATCCCCCTTAGCTTTGAAGATATTCTAACACTGAAACAGATTAAGTTGATTGACTGTAATAACGAATCTCTGGAGGCTTTAGCTGTGAGGATCAAGGAAGATGTTGAAGAAAATGAAGGAAACAACCGTATTGACCTCATTATCAAAGTAAGTAAAAACAAACTCATATGTTTTGTTTTTGAGTATCGACATTCATTTAATAATGTTCAAACAATATGTTCAATGCAGAGGAGGTGGGAATGGATATAAGGCAACTGTGAATCAAGTATGTGCCTGTCAACAATGGAATTCTTTTCAGTTTTTTTCTATTTGATGCTTGCTTGAGCTCTCCAACTCTTGAGGATTTGTTGAATTTGACAACTGCAGCAAAAGCACAGATAATCTGTTGTGCGGCTAGCCAAAACGACCATGCATCCTCTTATATTGTAACACTACTACTGATTGCTAAGTTTGTCTTGATTGATCAACTCTTTTTTCTGTTTGATTGGACACAAATATATATATGAAATGGCCTTTTACTGTGATTTGTTTCTTGTTGCCTTCTGTAAGAATGTTAAATGAAAGAGTGTGATCAACTCTTTTATCTGTTAATTTCTTCCGTGTTGGATTTCATGTGGTGCATTTTTGGAGGATAATCGGACATGGGTGCAACAGATAAGGCTGCAACGTTTTCGTTGAAATTCTCAATCTTTGTAGTGTCTGGTATATATAGGGCATAAATCATTGCACGATTCAACCACAAGTCTTTGAAATTCATGACCATCTACAACATTCCAGGATTTAATAAGGTCTGCCCTTTCAATCCACAATCCCATTAACTGATTTTTTCTTTTAGCTTTAGGAGGTCTACTCGCCTGATCACTCCAAGCAAACCTTATATTTGACAAAGTTTACTTCTTTTGTTTTGTTGTTGACTTATCCATTATTAGTTTGGTTTTCAACTGCTATCTTCTTGTATTTTGTTAGCGCATTTATTATGTGAGAGTTAAATAATATGGGAATAACAATTTTAGTTTATCTATTACTACATATAATTCCAATTTTATTTCATGTGTTATTTCACTATGCACGTTTAATCTGAACGATGCGGTTTTGATCCTTGAAGTTAACAAAATAATTATTTGATAAAATATAAAATAAATGATTGGTGATTTTGAAGGACCAATACCACACGCTTCAAATAATTGAAGGTTAAATGAGTGACCATTAACTCTAAATAAATAGATCCCTTAGTCTTAGAAATGACATATTTGCTCTCTTTACTAGTTTGGCATGTGTATTTATGTCAAGATCTTTCTATATTATAATTTAATCAGATACCGGCCGGGCCCACCGAGAAGACTAGGTGTCAAAAAGAAAAGTGTATGAATTGGGAAGTTGTCTGCTTTCTCCTTTTCTCATAATTGAAGACTAGAATTATTGACAGACCCATTCATTGTCATCGATTAAGTTAAATGACACACTATGTATTATGCCTATTAATTATGTCTTGAATTTTTCCCTTATATATTTTAGGATATTATAATTTCTATTAGTTTAGGACACCCTTTGTTTTAATAGATTTGGAAAAGAAAAATATTGTGCTTATAGGATTGGGAAAGCATTTTCCTTGTAGGTTTGGGAGTATTTGAGATCTATATATAGGAGATATAGTTGGGATTCTAAGTCATTGTACAGGATACACAATGTAGTCTCAAGGGCTTGGAAGCATTGTAATACTTGTTCTCTTTCTTTCATAATGGAAAACTCTTTCTACTTTTGTTGGGAGGAGTAGGCCTAGTCAAACCTCATTAAATCCTTGTATCATTCTTCTTTTCTATTTTCTTTGTTTGTGATTATGTGCTAGTTAATCCACGATATTTCTGCAACAATGTATTTTCCAATTAATGTGGGACTCTAACACACTCTAACAATTCTAATGAAAAATGTTTCTTCTTGTTCTCTCCTTCACAATATATCTTATTTTTCTCTTTTAAATTGGTAATTTTTTATTTTTTATTGCACTAGTTCTATGAGTCAAATCTTTTATTGCGAAAGAACCAAGTGAATCGAGTTCTACACATTACATGAATAGGTACGTTGAATAAAAAGTTAATTGTTTAAACAATTGTTGAACTATTGAAAAAATAGGCGAATAAGGTTACTTTTGTATTTGAGAAATCTTTTTTTTTTGTTGTTTTTTCACTCGAAAGGCCATTCAAATATAAAAGTAAAATCCTTTTATATGCTAAGCAAATGTCAAAAAGGTACACAATTCAAATATGAAACTAGCGATAAAATTTAGGGGAATTTTATAATGTAATTTCCTAAAGAAAAAGACTCTCAATATAGCTATATTATTGAGCCACTTTATAGCTACCACCTAAAGAAAGTCGCTAGTACATTTCATAGCTTGTTGAGGGTAAGAATCATTAGCCCATCTACTTGATCTTCCTTCTTCCTTCAAACCTTTTTCCATTTCATTTCTATAGATTTTTTTCTTATTTTGATATCTGGTTAAGAAGGGAGGAGTATGTACTGCTCCACCAATACAACCTCTTGTGGTAAAATTTTACTTTTTTGATTAGTTTTTTTATAAAAGAAGAAATTAAGATTTGTTTCTTCAGATTTTGCAACTAATTATTTCTCTCTTTTTTACCCCATGATGTTTGTTTTTTCTCTTGATGATACCTGCTTTCAATATTAATTATAATCTCTTTTGCTCCTTTTTATAATTGGATCAGAAAATTGAAGATACTATACAGGCATACGAGAAGACAAAATTACAAGTTGGTTTCACTTGTTAAGCTGTAAATGTAAATCATCTTCTTCATGAATTACTTTTTGCATATACATAGAGAGTTGATTTCTCAAATGGTCCGCTCAAATGATATAGTTAAGTTAAACGATTTTATGAGATAACAACTAATAGTTATAAATCTCAGAAAATTAGAATCAATAAGAAAGATGATATTTTGGGCTAATAACTATTAGTTAAGTGACTATATGAAAAGGCTAAATATATGCGCCATTTATTTGTTAAAAGAAATGGTACAGAAGATGTATAATCTTTCACAAGCATTAACATAGCTTCAAACTCTAGATGAATAAAAATGTTGCTCTTAATGAACCTAATTCCAAATGTTGGTGAACTGGCAGGGATTGTTTTACAGAAAATGCCTCAAAATGAAATAGAGGAAATGTTAGATCACCTAACGAGGATCAAGAGTGGAGGTGATCTGAGTAGCTTTCAGTTTGATCTAATTAAGAGACATGAAAATGAGTTGTGAGAATGCTTCACTAGGTATTGGATAAGATTTCAGATGAATGTGAAACTAACCTTAATCTAGAAAGTCCATATTCACATTTGTTGTAATTATTTAAAGGTAAACCCAATATAAGTTATAATTATGAGTTGAACGATTTTGATCTGTGAAATATATGGATTGTCTCGAAAAGAATCTAAATGATGTACTGATGATGGTCCTGGGAATATATGGATTGCGTCCAAAAGAAAGCATTTCAATAAACAGATTAGATTTACAAAGCAACTGAAAATTGTTCAAAAGAAAAATGAGATTTTTGAGATACTTATATGCCACAGAGATAAATGGTAATGTCAACAATGAGAAGCTTGAACGTTTGGAGACTCAAACTTAGTTCATGGCTAACAGTGTGGGACATTTTTGTCTTTCTGCATCAATTTATTTTGTTACTGATTTTGTAGATGATACAGATGAGGATGAGGTTGACACATATGAGTATGATATCTTTAATAAACCTCCTTATCTATTATTCTTGATTGTGTTAGTGGAGATGGAAATGAAGAAGATTTTTCTCAGTGAACTAAAGGCTTCCAAGTTTACTCAATCAAGAACTTTCAAGGACAAGAGTTCCTGTTGGTTTTCCTTTATGTTGATGTGTCAAATCATGTTAATAACGGTAACTCTATGAATGAGGTTATGGAAAAGGTTGGAGCTATAGCGGGTGATGTTATATATGTAATTCAAAAGCTTCTTCCTAGCTCTATAAACAAAGATGACACTAGCAAAATAAGTCTTTGCTCAATTCAGATATTGGAGAAAACTCTAGATTTGAAGGCACAAGTGGAGACGTACTATAAATCCATAAAATTCACTCCATCTCAGTTCACCACTGTTGGTGGATTGTGTTTTTTGGATTCTCTTATACGACAACTAAATGAGATGTCGAAATCTAAATCTAGTTTAGATTTCCTGATGAAACCTCTTTTGGGGAATTTAGAGGAAGAGCTATCAGCTCTTACATCCATTTTAGAGAAGGATTTGTCATCTTTATCATCCATTTTTAGAGATGTCACCAAGGTGCACCATGAACATGAAATTCTTCACGATCTTCAGAGACGTACCATCAATTTGGCATATGAAGTTGAAGTTGCCATTGACTCTATTCTAGCTCAGTATAATGTATTTTGGTGTATATTTTGCTCACTTCCTACAATCTTAAAAGAAATCAAGCAAATTAATGCGGAGGTGACTAAGATGTGGTCAGCAGACGTTGCTCTTAATCCTTGCTATGTGGTAGCACCATTTAAACACCTGCCAACTCGACATAGCAATCCAGTGACTGATCAGGAGATAGTGGGCTTTGGGAATGACACAGAAAAAATGATTTAGTATCTTATTAGAGGTACAAATGATCTATACGTTGTCCCAATTGTAGGCATGTAGGGACAAGGGAAAATGACAATGGCTAGAAAGGTGTACACATTGTTTCTCATTTAGATGTTCGAGCATGGTGCGTCGTTTTCCAAACATAGAACCGGAGAACGCTACTATAAGAGATATTAGTCAAGTTACCGGTTCCAATAGGACAAGGGAGATAAGGATGATATCCTTGTTGATGAGTTGATAAAAAGCTTAATGAGAAAGAGATATCTTATTGTTTTGGATGACATGTGGGATTGTATGGCATGGAATGACTTAAGGTTTCTTTTCCAGATATTGGAAATGGAAGTCGAATAGTAGTAACAACTCAACTTGAGAAAGTGGGTGAGCAAGTCAAGTACCATATTGATCCTTATTATAATGACCCTCCAGGTCATTTCTGTGTCTTGCCTTCTGTGTGTCGTTTAGAGCGTTCCTGTAGCGACCCCAAGTCATTTATGACTTGCTGGGACTGGCAGTTCGGTCACCAGGTCGTTCATTTGGTCTTGGTGCGAGTTTTTGTGTTTTGGAGCTTATGAACCTTAAACGATCATTTTCGATCAAAAGTTCAAGAAGATGACATCGGAATCCAATTCTGACGATTTCATCAGCTCCGGAAGGGTCATTTTAGGCTAGTAGCATGGTCATCTTGACTCCCAAAGTTTTCAGTGTGAGTCGGTGCGATTAGGCATTTTAACTTTAAGTTTAAGCCTAAGTTTGACTTTGGTCAACATTCTGAGTAAACGCGCTCGGATGAGAATTCCGTCAGTGCGATTAGCTCCGGAATGTCGATTTTGGTCTAGATTGACCCTTCTTTTGTGTCCCGAAGTTTTTGATATCTTTCCGAGCCCTTTTGTGGTTTTTGACTTAAAATGGCTTTTGGAAGTGGGACCCACTTTTCCTCGAGATGACCTTTGATGGAAATTTCAACTGTGCCATTGAGTCCGGAATATCGAATTTGGTATGGTTGCATATCTTGTTTGCGTCACGGGGTTCCGAACGAGATCGGAGCACCCCGTCGGAGGTTTTTAGTTTTGAGAAATTATTATAGAAAATCTGCTATAATTGCAGAAAAACGAGCAACATTTCCCAAAACTTAAACCCTCATCTCTCTCTCATCTCTCAATCGATTTAGGCGATTCGAAGTGCGAGAGCTTCGTTTTTTTGATGGCTTCATTGTAGAGTGTTCGGAAGTTGTCGGGTGTGCGTAGTTTGAGGTAAATTACGCGATAACCTGACTGATGTACCCTTTTTCGAGCCTTTGTTTTTGGCATTCTTGTTTTGGTCATATCTCACTCATTTTAGCTCGATTTTGGGTGATTCGAAGTCCCACGTGTTGGAAATTGTTGTGGCTTCGTTGTAGAGTGTTCAAGGAGTGCTGGGCACCATTAGATCCTTGTATATTTCAAGTTTGGACTGCTATTGTTTTCTTTTTTTTAGTTGATTAAAGTGTGATTTTCTTGCTTGCTGGTTTTTACTGCGTTTTGAGCCACGAATTGTGTTCCATTTTGGAACACAAGTTTAGGGTACTGTTTAGGGTCTCTTGACGGAGTCAAATTCGGAGAGTTCGGTGCGGTTCCCACGATTCCCATTTTGACTCCAAAATTGACCTGTCTCTGTTTGTTGTGATTTTGGTGTCTAAACGACCGTACTAATGTTGTGATCCTATATTTGATAGAGTGACAGCGTTCAAAGGTCGTTCGGGAAGGAAAAGCTCCGGTAAAGTGATTTGTAGCGCGCATGGTCAGCCTTAAGGTAGGCTACCGCTTCCTTTCTTTTAGATTGAGCTTAATTGTGTAAACGCATGTCGATTGGAATGAATTGTGGGTGGGTACCAGTTTCCTACCTTACTTTGATTATATACCTCATGTTAGGATCCATTGGCCATATTTCGGGTATAGTATCATGTTAATCGGTTTAGTAGAGTTGCATTCTTATGTGCTAAATGCTATTGTATGCATGTATGCTATATATTGTATGCCTTGTTCATCCTTAACCGTAAGCATGATGTCCTTAGTCTAGGTTAGGCTAGCATTGCTTTAGACTTATGACCCGTGTGGGCTGGATAGCCTTGACTTTCTGTCGACGTCGTTCGGATGACTTAGCTTCTTGTAGACTGGAGTAGCAGACTTGAGTCTGATAGTTTGAGCCTTAGATTAGGCGTTATTGCTGCTTGCTGCACGTCTATATCTTCTCCCTCTCATTCTGCGATTCCGACGCATTCTCAAAGGTTTGGCGCATTACTAGAGGCATGGGATTGAGATGGTATAGGCTTGGAGCCTTTTCTATGATTTCTTAGGGTGGACGGTGTTCCATGGTGGTTGTTGTTGGATTGGATCCTATTGGAGATACCATCACCCCCGGGGTCGTTCTTTCTAGCTGGGCTGGGAACGTATCGCTGGCTGGGTAGATTCGGTGGTATCGGCGACCGCCCCCGAGCCTCTCTTTCTAGCTGGGCTAGGTGTCCCCGGGTCACTCTTTCTAGCTGGGCTGGGAGCTGACTGCATGGTAGGACGACTCGCGATATCTACCTCACTCATGGGTCCCTCTTTCTAGTTGGGCTGGGAATGGACTGTTTGGTTGGGTGCCCCCTACGGTCACTCTTTCTAGCTAGGCTGGGAGTGCACTGTTGGCTGGGTGGAGCCTGATGGATTATCTTAGTTACTTTGGGCTGGGATCCCGGTTTTCTTCTTTCTCAGTAGACTTAGCTTTTCTGTGTACCTGTCGGGCTTATAGGGGTCCGTTCAGGTTTTATTTGAACTTGCGCACGAGTGTACCTTCTAGGCAAATGGGGGTCCAGTTAGGTTTAGTTTAGTTGTACTTAGTTTGTTTATGGTATACTCGTGTGCTTTCTTTTCATATCCGTTTTGACCTCTCTGTGTCTAGATTCTATCCTTTCTTATTGTTTTTACCCTTTTTGCTCAGTCGGCCTATGATGCCTACTGAGTACCTGTTGTGTTGGTACTCATGCTACGCTCTGCATCTATTTCGTGATGCAGGTCCCAGTACCAGTTAACAGCGGTGATTAGTTTCAGCCTTCTTTTGCAGCTGTGATTCAGAGACGGGGGCGAGCACTTGGCAATTTGGATTTGTTCTGTCTCCTTCTTTTGTTTTAGCTAGTCTTGTTGCCTTTGAGACACGCTCTGTTGTGGTCCACTTTTGGGACTTGTACTCTTTATTAGATAGCTTTGTACTAGTGACTTCCAGGTTCTGGGAGGGATTTCTGTATATATTTATTTTGGATTGCTTCCGCCTTGTTATTCTTGATTAGATTATTGTTATCGTTAGTTTCTGCCCTTTCGCTCATTGCTTGATGTTCTGGGTTACGGGTTGGCTTACCTATTGGTAGGGTATAGTAGGTGCCATCATGATTCGAGAAATTGGGTCATGACACTTATTCTCTTCCATTCCTCACAACAGAAGAAAGTTGCAAATTGTTGCAGAAAAAAGTGTTTCAAAGGGAAGATTGCCCGCCTGAACTACAAGATATGAGTCAAGCAGTTGCAGCAAAATGCAAAGGACTGCCTCTAGTGGTTGTATAGGTAGCTAAAATAATTTAAAAAAAATGAATGAATCTTGGTGGAATGAGGTGAAAGATTCTTTATTTGACTATCTTGATTGTGAGTGCGAAGAATATAGTCGACTACTATGCAGTTGAGTTTTGATAACTTAGTTGATTGGTTAAAGTCTTGTCTTCTTTATATGGGGATGTTTCTGGAGGATGCGAGAATTCCAGTGTCTATATTGATAATTTTATAGATAGCGGAATACTTTGTGGTGAACACTGAATTTGCTGAAGATTACTTGATGGATCTCATTAGCATTAACATGGTAATGGTTTCAAAGAAAGATTATAACGAAAAGGTTAAATAGTGTCAGGTTCATGATCTAGTGATTCACTTTTGCTTAGTAGTGAAGGGGCATTATAGCTAGCTACAACCTAGTGATTGGAAGGAGTGTCAAGTGAGCTTCCATTTTAGTGAAGAGCATTCCAAGCTTCCATCTCTGTAAAAGTGCAGAGGGGGGTGAATTTCTCCTTTTTCGATTTTAGAATAGTTGATTTATAAGATTCACCAGTCAACTTTTGTTAGCAGGGATAAATAATCAGGAATATAAATGGAGAAAATAAACTTGACACCAGATGTTTTTATATTGGTTGGGATCCAGAATGGATCTAACGGCGAGTCCCCTTGGTTGCAAGGGTCTTCTCTTCTAGCCTTTGTGAACTTTGTTGTGAGTACAAGATTGAGCATAGTTCCTATGTCTACACTTTGCGAACTTTTTCTCTCTTTTTCTTTTTGAAACAAAGTCTTATCAACAATGTTTTTCTCTCTCATCTCTTTGTTGTTTACACAGTAGAAACTAAGTAATACAATGCTTGTTAAAAGTAGAGTTGAAAATGTTAGGTGATTCAGACTCGTTGTACAAGTTCTTTCTTGGCAGCACTTGTGCTTTTATAGAGTGGTCAAGACTTGAATTTTCTTTTGTGAAGAGATCGCGACCCAAGAGAATTGATCATTGGAAAGAGGTAATTGAGAATTCTATTTTCCAAGAATAAAGTGAAGGCTAATCTTCAGCATCATTTGATTGATTCATATGTCTTCTTTTGCTCTTTGCCTGATTTTCTTTTCCTTTAATAGTTATACTCAAATCTTGTTGACATCTTCTCTTTTTCACCACAATTTGCTTGATTCATTTAGGCGAGATTTCCACGTAAACTTTGATACCTTGATTGTCTGTTTTGATACTAAATGATATAGCTACTTATTTAGATCCGTTGACTTTAGTATATATTTAGTTTTGATGCTTCCGTAATTCTTTCCTTTTTGATGTTCAATTATCCTGCAAACATGGACAATTGATTATCATTAAAATCTTGCGCCAACAATCTCCAAAAAACTTTTTGGTGATGACAATATTTCATGAGATTTTGTAGTTGACTTGTGTCAGTTGCTCCCCCTAAATGATGTGCATAGAACTTTTGTATGCCAGTGTTTGGTAGTTCAGGGATTGATCTCCAGACAAATCTTGAATTTAACAATACACTTTTTAAATCTAACAATTAGTACTAAAAATGCTTACATGTTGGTAGGGGTGTACAAAACCGAACCAAAAACTAAACCAAACTGTCACGATCCGGGAGCACCCCCAAGTCGTAACAAGGCATATTCAACCCCGAAGGGGTCTTATACAAGCCACATAGTCATTCATTGCATTCAATAATGATAATAGTGCAGAATTAAAAACTTATTTACATCCAAACATTCAAGCTTCATTAAAACAACTTTAAAAACACACAGCGGAAGTCTAAGTCTCACATGGC
>JAJOOR010026411.1:0-30122 GCA_036250505.1 Solanum acaule
GACATAGTTAGATTCAGCTTAGTATTTTGAGTTTGATATTTCTTTTGTATTAAACTCTCAGATTTGATATATTCAGTTATAGTATATGGGTATTCCCCTTCTTTTCAGATTTATTTATGATTTAGCTTCCGCATCAGTTTATTATCTTTAGTATGCTCATGATCATGCCAGCAGGGTTAGCTTGAGATCACTTGTGGTCCTAGGTCCTGTGTCCGCGTCTCAGGGGTAGCTCGGGGCGTGACACAAATGGAGCTAATCAAAAGCAAAAGAGGGATATTGAACCAGACTCAAAGAGCTAATGAAATCTACAAAAGAACCTACATAATTTACAGGAGCATAATTAGTTCGACTAAAAAGCAATAACAGACATCTACCCTTGAGAATTGAGATAGGAGTTGAAATCTTATCATAACATCTTCTTTAGGTAAACGCTCTATAGTTGGACATCTCTTCATGAAACTTGCCACACTCAAGACAACCTTAAGAAAAGAAATTTTCATAGTGCCAATAGATGTTACATGTGCCAACAAAACCTTGAGTCCAACAACAATCTATTTTACATTGTACCATTGTTGTTGACTTGTGGAGTATGTTTCTGTCAATCAGCAATCACTATATTCATTTGTCTGATCATATTAGGAGGTGAGTCCTCAATGTAATAAGCCAAGTGAGGTGGAAGAAAAGTTGTTTTAGAAACAATGCCTATTTATTCTAAAGCTTGATAGGATGAAAATGGTTGAGAAAGAGTGACTAAGGCAGACTCTAATCATCTGATGAAGTAGGGTTCCTCCCTATTATGTAAAGCATGTAGAACTTTTAATTTATAAACAACCTAAATCTTTCATATGCACAAGTCACTGGCATAAAAAAATTTCAAAGTAAGGGCCATCTCGGGCCAATTATGAATTGAAGGTACCATACAACTTGAAACCACCAAGCTCATACATCCTTTAGAAGCAATTAACTCAACATGGAAATCTTAGAACCACACTTAAGGTCATCAACTTCACCCACCTGATATACTCGAACAAACTCAACTAAAAAATTTCTTATTCTTTGCATATACACATATCAAAACATTTAATATGGTTATATGATGCTAGAATTTTAAGCGTACGGGCACATATCACAGGTTTAAACAACTAAAAATAAATGCAGAACATGCAATTTTATACACCAAGTAAAACAAATCAACAAAATAAAGAAACAAAAACATCGGCCTGCCTGTAGCCTCTGCCCAAGGTCTTCCCGTGGAAAATCGCATTTATACTAGCGATACCAGGAGCCTTTTCCCTTGGACTTCCTGTAGAAGCATAGAATGGAACATGTCTAATTCTGAATAGAATATTTGCACTACTACCTGTAATACTTGGGGCACCACCTCTAACCAGAAGTGCCACAAATCCAAGAGGTTTTCCTAACTAAGATGATTATGCAACCGTCCCACGTCACAGACACTCTGTATAACAATGTCCAATCTCCCTATGAGTAAGGCAACTCACACAGGCTAAAGTCTGGGGTGAAGGATGCCACGAGTTGTCCTGTCTACTTCTGTGAAATTTAATATCACCTCTAACACTCTGGGGACCACACCTAGCTAATTGTACCGGGGTCCTAGGGACATGAAAATGTTGAGCATGTCGCATACAATATGTAAAGGCAGGGCCACCCCAAGAAAAATGTCCCAACTTACCACATGAATAACATTTCCTACCAAAAGTGACCTGATGAGGTGGCCCGCCTAAAATAAAGTGAACCCTAGAACTTGAATGCTCAGAATACAAATCCTAATAAGTTTGTCATGAACTCTGTCCACCGTAGGTACCATAACCTGCCACAAAACCACCTAGAACCTGAGGTGCCATGGGTTCGATAGGTCAAGAGTTAAGATGACCCTCACTCAGACGATACCTACCTCAAGGTAAAATGCTATCACCACTGTACTAACGGTGGGGCCTCTTACCGCTACCTCTATAAATCTCAATACACGCCTGGTCCATGACCATCGCATGACTAACTACCAGGGGAAAAGTAGATCCAGCTGCTATCAAGTGCTCTGATGCTATAAAGAGTGGCAAAGTCAATCCTCTAATAAATCACTGAGTCATGTCTCGCTCTATAGAAAATAATGTGGAAGTATGCTCGGACCACTTGAGAAACTTGATCATATACTCAGAAACTACCGATGAACCCAATTGAAACCTAATAACCCAACACTAGTATGTGAATCACTAGTTGTACCAAGAACCACACTAGTCCGTGGAGTATTCTCAAAGAGACTCAAAACCCCCAACACTAAATATTGAGGAACCAAGGTGGCAGCTAAGTATGTAGGAACCTGGCCTCCCCTCAAATCCTCTAAATGTCGCTAAACATCCCCGGTGTCCTGACCAGGAATCGAAGCCCTAGTGAGACGAGTTGACGTCCCATCTGCATCCATCAAACACTTCGTGCTATCCATCTATGAAAGAGTGATTTCAAGAAAGTATTTAAAGAATGATTGAATCAATTACACGCGATAAGGAATAAAAAATGGGATTTCCTTAGAAAGCCATATAGCCTCCCGAAGATAGGATACATATGTCTCCACACCAATCCGCAAGACTTTACTAGATACTTACCCTCATACCAACGATAATGACATGCCTAGAGCTCTGATATCAATATGTCGAGACCCAAAATCTTCTAGTAGGTAAGCCGAATTCATAGCCTAGAACTAGAAGAAATGGGCTATTGCGCAGAAAAAAGGAATTCAAAAGAAAAACAATAATGATAAAAAGAAAATTAAAGGAAACATAGAATCAAATCAATATAGATAATAAACCCCAAAGACCTGGTTTCAGTCGGTATTTGAGAAACTAATCAAAATAAGAGTATAATAATAATAATAATAATAATAATAATAATAATAATAATATATAAAAGTTTCTCTGAAAACAAAATACTAGTTCTAGCCAAATGGAGGGAGATAGGCAACTCTAAACGTCAAGAGCTCACCCAGTCCCCGAATCCCAAGAGCTACTTTGCACGAGACCCAAATCAGTGGTGAGAACTTGTAGTATGATCTGAAGGGTGCATATGTGTAGTATAAGTACCAACAAGTGGCACTCAGTAGACATAGGCCGACTTAGCTCCAAAGAAAAAACAAGCATAAACAATATGTAGGAAGGGAGCATGTATCACAAGTAATTAAAGCAATAATCGGGAACTCGTAATAGGAAACAAACTGATACAAGGAAAAGAGGGTGAATGAAACAGGTAAATGAAACAAGGGGGTGTACTCAGATGCACTAGGCCAAAAACTTATTTACAACCAAACTCAACTAAGGATGGCAACAAGTTGAAGGCATACTAATTGGATTAACCACAAATATCACATAAAAGCCAAGAAGGCCATTCTAAACCAAACCCTACATAAAGAATGTCAATTAGAAGAGAACAAAAGCAGTATCTACCATCAAACAAGGGACCACCCTTTATACTACCTCTAGTACACAATAAATCAAACAACAACCTTACCGAGCCCCTATAAAACAGAAGGTACACAATAATAAACTAAACCCGTACGCCCAACCATAAGATCAACATGTACAAACAACAAACAATTATTGTGGTGGTAGGCAATGCATATTAATGCGAGTTATGCAATAAAATTAGTAGTAACATTAGTGCCTCGTGCCAAGGTATGTACACCTACCTCCTGCCCCCGACAACCAGGTAGGACCCATGTGCCTCCTTGTTCAATGGATCACACATCTATATATACTTGCATGGTCCCAATCCAGGTCTTAAATAATCGATCCAGTTGGATCCGCTCTGTCATGGTGGCCAGAGATAAAATAGAACCAAAAGTATAGAAAGGTTTGGTGACTCTCCGATCCGTCAAGTAAAAAGTGAGTGCATCATTGATGCCTATTTATTTCAAAGTCCACTTATAAAGTAGTAAATCTAGTACGACTCCAATAGAAAGATCAGTTAAAAGCAATTCGGGAAAAAACCCTACTTCTCAAAGAAGATGTTGAGAACCAATGATGTACCAAAGTCATACTATAAATCACGTGAGAATGAGAAACCAATGAAATGCATGCCATCACCAGCATCCAAACAATAACATCCAAATTACAAATCACAAAAGGCATAAGACCACAATACCTCACACCTAAAACATAAAAACTAACCTAGAATCTAGTTGATCCTTAATCAAGGCCTCGGCCCCAAAATAATCCAACTAACTCAACAACAATAACATAAGAAAAAACATCCCTATTGTAACACCTCAAAAATCAGAACAAAGATTGAAAAGAGAGAAGGGAAAATAATGGATGGGGTCCATGGCTGTTAAGAGGACCGCGACCCGTCACCTTGCTCTTGGTTATGCACCCAATAAAAGGTGAAAGACCACGGACCACTAAACGGTCAGTGGGGATCCACATGGGCTGTGAAGTGGCCTGTGAGGGGGACACAAAATCACCATGGCTACTATGAAGAACTACAGACCACTTGACGGGCCGTGGTGCTCTAGATAGCCCGTAAAGTCTATTTTGAAGTCACTTCATCAGCTTTTAAGTGAGGTTTCACCCCCAAAGTCACTGGTTAAGCACCATGGATGTCTAAATGGTCTGTGAAGCTCAACACGGACCATAAAGTCATCCGTGAAGGGTACTTGTCAAACTTAGAGTTTAGGGTCAACTTTGAACAACCATATCTTTCAGCACAAAATGAAGTAGGTGGCACATGCCCTATCAAACTAAAAATCTCTGAGTCCTCTTTCAAATGCCACCAAGTTTGCCTAATTCCAAGCTCAAAGTAAAAAGTTATGCCCATTTGAGTGAAGCCTTGTCGGGCAGGACATTTTCACGAGCTGCTAGATGGGCTTTGATCATCATGACGGCCCGTGAAGCTTGTCTTAAAGTCACTTCGATAGCATTTAAGTCAGGGTCACATTGGTCATTCCTCTTATGTGTTGGGCACTTAAACTACGTCGTTTGATGCCTAAACTACATCGTTTTTCTCACTCTAAGCCTAATAATCTAGTCAAACAATACCCAGAACCCTCATTCTCCAAAAACTCACCCAACTTAGAGCGAAAATAAGATGAAAAGTCGACCGCTTCTCCCAAGAACAATTAGGAGTGTTCTTCAAAGTTCAACCCCGAAATCCAAAGGATTTCTCTGTAGATTTCGTCACCAGGTATTTGGGATTTCACTAGTGGGTTCATTTCACCCATTAGGTCCCTAAAATTCAGTTAGCTCTTCAATTTCTCGTAAACTGTTTAGACCTAGGGTTTCTAAATTTGAAGATTTATTGTGATTTTCCCATGATCTAAATAACATAATTCTTGATGATTTAGTGTAATTTGCATGTATAGAATTCAGAACCCTAGCTTGTATCAACTATCAACTCATGAATTATACTTCCTAGGCAGATAAGTAAGAAAAATCATGCTTTAGAAATTGAATGCCATAACTTTCAGTATATTTATATGCATTCCCAAATAGCATGTTAACATTTTGAGCTACTAAGTATTTCAGTTCATAGATTTTCATTCAGCTCGGAGTAGACTTAGCACCGAGTTGGACTAGGGTTCAGAGTACCCTTAAAGTCCCAAAACTACGCGCCCGCATAGTTTTATAAGCCCATCAGTTGGCATCAGTTTTAGTGATCACACCACATTCATGCCTCTATACCCCTGGTAAGGTATATTGGGTCCTCTCGATAGGGCGTATACATCAGACTCTATGTTTAGCTCACGTGGTTTATGTTCGTTAATAGTAGCTCCCACAGTCAGACTTGTATTGTATTGACCAACTTTTTCAGCATTTACTTCAATATATAGTTCAGCATGTTATTCATGATTAGTACTTGTTCATCGCATCCAGTTAAGTTTTCAGTTATATTTCATTACATATCTATATCCTTGTTTAGGATATATCATTGCTCAATGATTTATTGTTCAGCTTCTATACTTTGTTCAGCTTAGCATATCTTTATCATGTATGCTTAGTACATTCCAAGTACTGATGCATACTTTGCACTACATCGTTTTATGATGTAGGTTCAGGCATTCAACAGCTACATCACGCTCAGTTCGACTCTCAATCCGAATTCAATAGCTTCAGTGGTGAGTCCTCATACTTTGAGGACAATAGAGATGCTTTATTTTTCAGTCTTTACTTTTAGTTTTCAGTCTTGTTAGAGTTAGCTAGGGGCATGTCCCAGCAACTCATCTCAGTTAGAGGCTTTTTAGACATAATAGTAGATTCAACTCGAGTTGTTAACTGGTTATGTCATTCATCACTAAACTCTTGTTATTTATATTCACTTTTAGACCAGTTGGTCTTATTCCCTCTTCAGATATAAATTGATTTAGCTTCCGCATAGTACATTTTTACTTAGTTATATTTTCAGCATGCTTGATATTTGCCAGACTTAGGGTTAGCTTAAAGTCACTTGTGATCCTAGCTTTTTGAGACTCAGTTTGGAGATTTTGCAAGTGTGTTACTAATTTTCTTCAAATTGGAGCATTGTACCGCTTGAATACTCTTACCCAGTTGATGGATAATCAATTTGGTAACTGTTTTGTTTATCTTTTTATGATGTTTAGCTAAAACTCAATTCTTGGGGTGTGATTTAAATTAACGTATGAGTATTATTAATTACTAGTTTAAATGTTATATTGAAGTGGGTTTAATCACTATCTGAGGTTTAATTTATGAATTGTAGTTGCAAATGCAGTTTTAATTTTGTGTTGTTAGCTTGCTCGTGAGAGAAGCTTTGGGACTAAGGCTTGTGGTTAACGGTTTGTAGGTATTGGGTCGATATGGATTCAGCTCGAGAGAGTGAATCTTAAACCCAATCCTACCCATCTAGCTTGAGAGAGTGGATGAATTAAGGTGTGGGTTGTTCTTAATTGTTATGCTTGTTGATGTTCAAAAGAAATTGCTTGAAGCGGAATAGTTGTTCGAGAGAAGGCTATTTCACTCATAGTCTAGCCTACCCACTAATATTTACCTATTCATTAGTAGTTTCAATTACCCATTTAGTGAAATTTGTCTATAATCGATCACATCCCGAGAATTCCTCTCCATATTGTTATTTTATCGTTGTTTGACTGTGTTGTAGTTGATAATTGCAAACAAAAATCCCCCATCTGACATCCGTGTCAATCCTTTTAATTTGTTTCATGTCTTTTTCGATAATATCTATTCCTATAGCTAGTTAGATCACATTTGTATTTCATAACTGAACTTTGAACACGTACCACTCCCTGTGGGTTGACCCCAACTCATTTGTTGGCTTTTTTACTTCTTAACGATCGTTTACACCTAGAATTGGATAAGGTATGCCTAAAACGTTAAATCACAGCCGTAGTGTTTTCCCTAAAGATTTAGATACATTACTTGTATGGTGTTCATGTTGATGTGTTCACAGATCATAAGAGCCTCCAGTATGTGTTCACCCAGAAAGAGTTGAATCTTCGTCAGAGGAGATGGCTTGAATTCCTCAAAAACTATGACATGAATGTGCTCTATCATCCGGTTAAAGCCAATGTATTGGCTGACGCCCTCCGTAGACAATCCATGGGCAATGTAGCACATGCTGAGGAAGAGAAGAAAAAATTAGCCAAAGATGTTCACCGGTTTACTCGCTTATGAGTTTGCCTTATGGACATGTCAAATGGTAGTGTGATAGTTCAGAATGGGTCAAAATCTTCATTGATAGTGGAGGTTAAGGAAAAACAGGATAGAGATCCTATATTACTCCAGTTGAAAGGTCCAGTTCATCAGCAAAGAGTTGAGGTTTTCTCCTAAAGGGGAGATGGTGTGCTTCTTCACCAGGGTCGCTTATGTTTTCTTAATGTGGGTGAGTTGAGGAAACAAATCCTTATAGAAGCCTATAATTCCAATTATTCTATTCATCTGGGTGCCACTAAGATATACCGTGATCTACATGAAGTCTTTTGGTGGAACCGCATGAAGAGAGACATCACAGATTTTATAGCTAAGTGTCCTAACTGTCAACAAGTTAAAGTAGAACATAAGAAACAAGGAGGTGTGACTCAAGAGATTAGCATTCCTACATGGAAGTGGGAAGTGATAAACACAGACTTCATTACGTGTTTACCTCGTACTCGCAGATAACATGACTCCATTTGGGTGATCGTGGACTTAGTCACTAAGTCATCTCATTTCTTGGCTATAAATACTACATATTCAGCAAAGGATTACGCCAGACTTTACATCAGCGAGATAGTCAAGTTGTATGGGTTCCCTTGTCTATTATCTCAGATTAGGGTCCTCATTTTACCTCTCATTTCTGGAAATTATTTCAAAAAGGTCTTGGTACTCAAGTAAATCTCAGTATAGCATTTCATCCACAGACGGATGGTCAGACAGAGCGTACCATTAAGACCTTATAGGACATATTGAGAGCTTGCGTGATCAATTTCAAGGGTAGTTGGGATGATCATATACTTCTCAAAGAGTTCGCCTATAATAACAACTTATATTCCAATATTCAGATAGCCCCTTATGAGGCTCTATATGGGCGAAGATGCAAGTCTCCTATTGGTTGGTTCGAAGTAGGTGAAACAGCCTTGATTGGGCCAGTTTCGGTTCATGAGGCTATGGAGAAAGTTCAACTTATCAACGATAGACTAAAGATAGCTTAGAGTCGTCACAAGTCTTATGCAGATGTAAGGAGAATGGACTTAGAGTTTAAAATCGATGATTGGGTTTTCCTAAAAGTGTCTCCCATGAAATCGGAGATGAGATTTGGCAAGAAAGGGAAGCTTAGTCACAGGTATGTAGGTCCTTACTAGTTCATCCAGTCTTACACATTTCCTTGTTGAGAAACTATGTAGGTGATCCGGCATTGATAATACCATTAGAGAGTGTAGTTGTGAAGGATAGTCTTACTTATGAAGATATGCCAGTTGAGATTCTTGACCGTCAAGTTCGTATGTTGAGAAATAAGGAAGTCACTTCATAAAAGGTTTTGTGGAGGATTCAGTCCGTAGAGGGAGCTACTTGGGAAGTAGAATCAACCATGATGGCTAAGTATCCTCACCACTTTCCTTCCAATTCCATTTCAGCTTGAGGTAATAGTTCCCCTCCAGTATCTCAGTTTACTCTTGTGTAATTCAGTATCAGTATCTTGTTACCTCAGTTATCCTTGCATTTCAGTATATTTGCATGTTCATGAAACTCAGTTCAGTTAGATATCAGTTTCTAGTATTCAGTTGGTAGAGGTTTCAACTCTTTCCTCTAAACTTATCTTGTTTAGACTTCATTCGAGGACGAATGACCCCAAGGGGGAGATATTGTATCACCTCAAAAAACAGAACAAAGATTGAACAAGAGAGAATGGCAAACAATGGAGGGGTTTCACGGGCTGTGAAGAGGACCATGACCAGTTACCTTGCTCATGGTTGTGCACATAACAAAAGGTGAAAGACCATGGACCACTAAACGGTCCATGGAGCTCCACATGGGCCGTGAAGTGGCCCATGAGGGGGGCACAAAACCACCATGGCAACTATGATGGACCACAGACCACTAGACAGTCCGTGGAGCTTCACACAAGCTGTGAAGTGGCTCATGAAAGAGGCTTGACAGACTGTAAGGTTTGGGTTAACTTCAAATGATAATATATTTCCGTAAAAAATGATTAAGGTGGCCCACGACCTTCAAATTAAAGGTCTTTGAGTCCTTTTTCTAAAGCCACCAAGTTTGCCTATTTCTGAGCTCGAAGTAAAAAGTTATGCTCATTTTAGTGAACCCTTGTCGGGCAGAGCATCTTCACGATCCACTTGATGGGACGTGGTGCTCTAGATGGCCCGTGAAGCCTGTCTTGAAGTCACTTCGTCGTCTTTTAAGTAAGGTTTCACCCCAAAAGTCACTAGTAAAGCACCATAGACGTCTAAACAGTCTGTGAAGCTCCACACGGACCGTGAAGTCGTTCATGAAAGGGACTTATCAAACTTAGAGTTTAGGGTCAACTTTAAACGATCATATCTTTTAGTTTAAAATGAACTAGGTGGCCCATGAACTATCAAATTAAAAATCTCCGAGCCCTCTTTCCAATGCCACCAAGTTTGCCTAATTCCAAGCTCGGAGTAAAAAGTTATGCCCATTTTAGTGAAGCCCTAACGGGCAAGACATCTTCACGAGCTGCTAGACGGGCCTTGGTCATCATGACGGCCCGTGAAGCCTGTCTTGAAGTCACTTCGATAGCATTTAAGTCAGGGTCGCATTGGTCTTCTCTCATATGCGTTGAACAAGCAGAACGTTCAGCCTCAAAATCCAAAGGATTTCTCCATATATTTCGTCACCGGGTTTGTGGGATTTCACTAGTGGGTTCCTTTCACCCAATAGGTCCCTAACATTTAGTCAGTTCTTCAATTTCTCATAAATTGTTCAGACCTGGGGTTTCCAGATTTTGATGATTTAGAGTGATTTTAGTTGTTATATTTCCCATGATCTAAATAACATGATTCTCGATGATTTAGTGTAATTTGCATGTATAGAATTCAGAACCCTAGCTTGTATCAATTATTAACTCATGAATTATACTTTCTAGGCAGATCAGTCAGAAAAATCATGTTTTAGAAATTGAATGCCATAACTTTCAGTATATTTATGTACATTCTGAGATAGCAAGTCAGCATTTTGAGCTACTCAGTATTTCTGTGCATTTTAGCTTTTCATTCAGTTGGGAGTAGACTTAGCACCGAGTTGGACTAGGGTTCAGCGTACCCTCAAAGTCCCAAAACTACGTGCCCGCGTAGTTTTATAAGTCCCCTTAGTTGGGCATCAGTTTTAGTGATCACACCACAGTCATGCCTCTATACCCCTAGCAAGGTATATTGGGTCCTCACAATAGGGTGTATACATCGGACTCCATGTTTAGCTCACGTGGTTTATGTCGGTTAATAGTAGCTCCCACAGTCAGACTATTATTGCATTGACCAATTTTTTCAGCATTTACTTTAGTATACATTTCAACATGTTATCTTCATGATTAGTACTTGGTCATTGCATCCAGTTAAGTTTTCAGTTATACTTAAATACATATCTATATCCCTGTTCAATTTATATCATTGCTCAGTTATGCATTGTTCAGCTTATATACTTTGTTCATCTTAGCATATCTTTATATTCTTTGCTCAGTACATTCCAAGTACTGACGCATACTTTGCACTACATCATTTCATGATGTAGATTCAGGCATTCAACATCTAGATCACGCTTAGTTCGACTCCTGGTCTGAATTCAACAGCTTCAGTGGTGAGTCCTTATACTTCAAGGACAATAGACATGCTTTACTTTTCAGTCTTTACTTTCAGTTTTCAGTCTTTTTAGAGTTAGCTGGGGGCATGTCGCAGCAACTCGACTCAGTTAGAGGCTTTTCAAACATAGTAGTAGATTCAACTCGAGTTGTTAAGTGGTTGTGTCATTCATCACTAAACACTTGTTATTTATATTTACTTTCAGACCAGTTGGGATTGTTCCCTCTTCATATATCAATTGATTTAGCCTTCACATAGTACATGTTTTACTTAGTTATATTTTTCAGCATACTTGATATATGCCAGCTTCAGGTTTAGCTTAGGTTCACTCGTGATCCTAGGTCTCGTTTTACATCTAGGGGGTAGCCTCGAGGCGTGACACCTATTTAGGCAATCACAAGAATTATGAAGAATTAACATCCGAAGGAGTAACTCAAGAATCTCCACATCTATCTGAAGACACCACCTAAAGGAACAAAGTACACCTAACTACATTCTACAGTGATAATATGCATCGAAGGATCCTAAGTCTAACCATGAGATAGGGATTTGCCATTTTTACAAGTCTAATCTGGGTGAGTTCTCACAATACCAAGCAACATCATAGTCCCTGCACTAGCAAAGGGTACCAAACTATAGAAATTCTTACAAGAAGTAGAAATAATGACTAAAGGATCATCAAAACTTGTTCTAAGGTACTTACCACATCAACTACTATAAAGCATCAAACATTCACCCTAAAGGGGTTACCAACGCTAAAGTACGGCATAAACAAGGAATTACCAACCTAAACTAAGGTTTTCACGATACTAAACTAGCCTAAGGCTCATAAGAGAATGAACAAATTAAGAATAAGGAAGAGAATCTTAAATCTACTACATACAATCTAAACTCACATGCAATTTATGCTAAACATTATCTTATGAAGCACAATCTAAGAGAAAGTAGATCGTAGCTTATCTCGAAGTCGAACTGCAATCTCGAACCATCCACGAGCCACTCATGTTTTCACCACATTCTCCAAAATGCCTTAAAACTATCAATAATATCAAATACACATTACAATGAAAAGAATGATACCTATATTGCTATATTATAACTCGGGCCCAAAATTAGGCCAAAATAGGCCAAAGGAACCCATTAACAAAATTTCAAAATTGAACTCATAACTAGCCCCCTTCAAGTTGAAAGAACTTGCGCTCAAAATTTGAGCACAATCAGAGCTTGAGAACCCATCCAAATCAGCCCATAAAAATTAGATATCAAGAACCACCATTAAATGAGATAAAACAGGTTTTGAGGTGAGGAATTACCGTAAAAATGAGCCGACAACAGTGCTCTAAACTCCCAATGCAAAACCCCCACAAAAATAAACAATTAGCAACTAAAATGAGCTCAAACGGAGCTTTATAAAAACAAGTTTTTGCGTTTTGAATGTTGAACCAACGAAATGAAAATTTTGGCTTTAAACAACCCCCAAGTACCGCTATAGCAGTCCTTTGGCCGCTTAAGCGGCTGGTCAAAGTTGGTCAAACACCGCTAAAGCGGTCTGGCTTAAGCGGTTGCACCAGTACTAGCACATGCTAAACTTTGATTTTGATGCTTCGGGCTCATCCGTAGTCCCGTGAACACAAATCATATGTGAAATCTGATTGTAAATTATATTTCGGACTCAATGTAATCAACTATGCAACATTTAGAAGTCATTTACTAAATATGTTGGATGAAGTCAACATTTTAACTATTACAAAGAAAGCAACCGTGTGTCCGAAATCAAAATGCACACCTCGAAACCAAACCAAAGGTCCTACTAGACAAAATCCAACATTCCAGAGCTAATGCAATGAAGGAATTCTCATAAGACAACTAATTCTCCGAATATTGACCGAAGACAGCTCTAGGATAAACTTTCCAACATCTCGCCTAAAAGCTCAAACTCACACTGGAGCCTCGGGAAATAAACCAAAGGTCCTTCTAGACCAAACTCGATGTTCCACAACTAATGAAACCGTCAAAATTCCATTCTGAGGCCATCTATCTAAACTTCTGATCGAAGTCAACCGTTCAAGTTTCAAAGGCTCCAAAACACAGAAACTCGCACAAAACCCAAATGAACAACCCGATGACTAAGATATCAGTCTTAACAAGTCATAAATTTCTTGGGGATGCTATAGGAAATCTTTAAATGCCAAAAATATTAGAAAATAGTGGAAATGACCTAGAGGGTAATCACAACTAATTTTATCTTCAAGTTGCATGTTTTGGTTGATTATTTGTATGATATTATGTGGTGAATTCGGGTCGACCGATGATGTCTACCAGTACGTGTTATTTGTACTACCACTACTCTTGCTATGCCATTTGGCATAATTTGGTTGCAAAATTAAGTGATGTTTCATAGGTGAAGACGAAAATGATCTATGATAGCTTCTACTTTTTTCCTTCATGGTGGGAGTTGTGTCTATTTAATTTAAAACTATGTATCCTCTTAAGAGCTCTTCTACCTAGTTAGAATTGTTCCTTTGGGAAGGTTCAGTGTAACTCTAAACAAAAGGAATTCATTTTTAAATTGAGTTAAGAGTATTTTCATATGTAAATAGCGTGTTAGCTTATTGTTTGTTGAGTTTCACATTTGAGTCACAATTTTCTTCATCTATAATTGATATTTTTATACAAAGTAGTTATCAAATTTATATTAATATTAGGGATATTCAAAATAATAAAGCTACAACTAAAGTATATATGAATTTAAAATTAAAGGCCAAAGTTAAAGATGGTATCATAATTTCTAAAGAAAAGAGTACAATATTTAAATTAAAATAAAACCAAACAATATTTTTTAAACTTTTTTTGGAAATGTCCATGCTAAAGTAGACACGTCGATGGAGACAAATAGTGATAAATAAAAGATGAATTATTATAAAATTATGAATATTAGTACTAATAGTTTAGACAAAAAATTATATACTAGTTTACATATATAAATAAAAGAAATTAATTTTTAAAATATTTATTTAATCAAATAGTAATCAAAATAAGATATAAGTCGGTCAAAATTGGGTGTGAACCATATGGATTTCATAAATATGATTCATATTTAAGCACTAAATAATAAGTCCAAAAGCTAATTAGTTTTACTTTCCAACTACCATAGAATAATTGACTAGTTGCTATTAATTTTGTAATTTGCCTACTTCTAGATTTTAAAATTTATTGATTGAATTCACTTGGCAAGTTGGTGTACCACGTATGTCTTATATATATTAGGACTTGTGTTTTCAATCAATATACAGAATAAAAATATTATCATTGATATTGGAGATATAGTGAAGTTGTAAAGAAGATGAAGAAGGAATCAACCATTTGTATTCACTCTTCTTTGTGTGTTTATTTTACTCGGTTGAGTTTCTTTTCCTTTTTCCTCATCTTCTGTCTCCCCATCCTTGTATCCTTCTCATTTATCTCTTCTTATATGATATGTCGGTAACTTTTTTTTCTTTATACATATACACATACTGTCATATGCTATGTACATACACATGTATATGAAAAAGTTAAACGTTTGCGATTTGTTTTACACTTATATATGTTTACCTATTGATCCATATTATTATATTTTATATCAAATATATTTTCTCCCTATATCAATATTTTTGACATAGAAGAATGGGTCTGATTTCGTTGATTTAGTGGAACTCAAATAAGGTATTTTGGATATTTATTAATTTTTTAAGGGTACATTTAGATCTATTTAATTTCTCACTTGGGTATGCATCAAATTATTACAGAGAATACATAAAAATTATTTTGATAGTTTAGTGTAAATTTTGATATTTTGGTTGACTATATGGCTCTACGAGACAATTGTTATTGCCAAATCTCGTATAGCCATACAAATATTATGAAATATTTTCAAACTTTTTTATTTATTAAATTTAGTGCCCCACTTTATTTTGACGTACAAAATGAAAATTATAAAATATTTATTTTTTTATTTGTTATTAATTTGAAATTTACAAGTTTGACCATGGTCACTAGATCATATCGATATTAATTGATTGAACATCATTATAAACATAGTGATAGTAACTTGAAGAGACTATATATGTTTAAATTCTATGTATTGTCGATGAATTTACTTGAATCAATGATATTAATATTTATTTTGTTGTGATATAGGTTTACAATCATGTATGGTATTGGGAGAAAATCAACAGTGTCAAACAGCAAAAGATTGTAATCCTCATTCTTGTAAACTTGGATTTGTGCTTTGTTATGATGGAAAATGTGTATGTCCTGTAAGAATTAGGAGAAATGTTTCTTTCAAGAAAGACAATATTTATATGGGTAGATGTTCTTGTGGATGTAAACCACATTGTGTCTTAGGATTGTGCACATGTCCTTGTTGTTGAAGTCAAAATTAAGACATGTTTGAGGTATAAGAGAATATCTCATCTTTTTATAATGAAAACTTATAGAGTATTTTATCTTATTATAATGAACACATAATATTCCTATTCGATGCTTTTATTTCCTTCACCCAAATTCATACACGGATAAATCTATTGTGGTACTTGAGTTTTAAAATCCACTAATTATTTGTGAATAATTTATTTGACTATGAATATAATTATTATAATATAAAATAATCTTAAGATATCTATGGGAATTTTTGCTTCCAATTACACACACAAGTGTACGTGATCACACAAGTAATATAGTGGCTCTAATAGAATCAAATTATCGAACTCAAAGGACTTTTTTATTAATTGTTTTTACTAAATTATACTAGTCTAACTATTTATTCAATAGCGCCAAAAGAATTTAATTTATAAATAAAAGAATAAAAGATTTAAATACTAATATTATCTTACTATGATTGGAGAAAATTCTAGGGTTGCAGTTTACTTAGAAGTTATGCATAGTATTTTCTTCTATGGACTTCAATTGGTTATCAAATTGCTGATTTACAAGGTTGAATGTATGATCATAGTCTCCCGACCTCTAATCGTCTATCACAATTGGTAGTCTAACTACATCGTTGAGAGGGGATAGACTGAATGAAGTGCGGAACATTAAATTTCATAATGTTTAGTAACCAAGTAAGGTCTCTAGGTATACCCCTATCCTAGCTACAAATCAACCTTAATTTCTAGAGATGATCATGCTCCTTTTATCCCACGTTTTATCCTCTTATTCCTCTCCTGAGTTCAATTTGGATAATTAGTTTATCTCAATGGTGCCCAATCACAAAATAATAAATCAAGAACAAAAGAGCAATTTATGCGATAACCAACTTCAATCCATAAAATTCAATACTAAACAACCATTCATAGCCACAACACCAGAACAAGGGTCTTTAACTACTAATATCTAAAAAGGGGAAAGATGAAAAGAACCTTCAAAAGTATAATTACTTTTCTCTGCAAAGTATCATTCCCTCAATAATTTATTCTTATGGATTATTTATAAATGTAGGAAACTCTAAATAAAATAATAGAGTCCAAAACAAATTGAAAAACTCAAAACCAAAAAAATTGAATTCCGTGTGAAACACTGGCGCCTTCAATTTGTGTGTGTCTTCAGACACTGCCACATGGCAACTCCATTTGCAGCAATTCACAATTCGTGCAATATGCACTTCTTGTATATTATACATTATTATATTCAATTTAATCTATTAAGTTATCTGCTTGATTTTCTTCTATAATCTGTCATCTTTATTTCGTCGTAGGTTCAAACTTCTTCATCTTTACATCAATTTAATCTTAGAAATAAGATATACTATTTATTAAGCACAGTCCTTGAAATTCATCCTAAAAAAGGAAAAATAAAAATATTAAATGTGAGGCAAATAATGATTAATAATATGTATATTTGGCCTCACATCATGAATCATAAACTTGAAAATTCTATGTTCTCCTTTAATTTTTATTGCAAATCTTAATATGCTAAAGGTGTCATTCCTCGATTTTACACCCTGGGTGTGGCCGGAAATCATAACCACTACTAATCCCAATCAACCCTTCATTTGGCATACTATAAGATTGAACACTGAATAATGAGGAAGCTGAGAATAATAATAATAGGCTAAAATGTTGATGTCACAACCCAAACCATCGTTACTGACACCTACACCAATCCTTTTGTGGGTGAACCAATCATAGCCAAAACAGAGGGAGATAGGCAACTACAACTGTCAGTAGCTCACCGCAGTCCCTAAATCCCAAGAGCTTCTTCGCACGAGATCCAAATCAGCAGCAAAAACTTATAGTACTATCTGCAGGGTGCAGCAGGGTAGTATGAGTACCAACAAGTAGAACTCAATAAGTATAGGCCGACTGAGCTCCAAAGATAAAGCAAGCATAAACAACAGGTAAGAAATGAGCATATATCACAAGTATCTAAAGCAAAAACCAGGCAATCATAATAGGAAATAAATTGATACAAGGAAAGAAGATAAAAGAAGCAAGGGGACGTACCCAGAGGTGCTAGGCCAAAAACTCATTTACAACAAAACTCAACTAAGGATGACAAATGTTGAAGGCATACTAATCGGAATAATCACAATATCACATAAAATCCAAGAAGGCCATTCTAAACCATACCCTACATAAATAATGTCAAATAGAAGAGAACAAAGGCAATATCTACCATCAAACAAAAGACCACCCTTTATACTACCTCAAGTACACAATCAATCAAACAATAACCTTACCGAGCCCATATATGCCCAAAAGGTAAACAATAACAAACTAAACCCATACAACACCCCATAAGACCAACAAGTACAAACAACAACCAATTATGCTGGTGATAGTCAATGCATATGAATGTGAGTTATTCAATAAAATTAGTAGTACCATCAGTGCCAAGTGCCAAGGTATATAAACCTACCTCCGACAACCAGGTAGGACCCATGTGCCTCCATCTTCATGTTCAATGGATAACACATTTGTATATACTTGTATGGTCCTAATCTAGGTCTTACATAATTGATCTGGTTGGATCCAATCTTTCACGGTGACCAGAGATAAATAGAAAAACCAATATCAAAAGGGTCAGGGACTCTCCCACCGGTCAAGTAAAATTTGAGTGCATCATCGATGCCTCTATATTTCAAAGTCAATTTATAAAGTAGTAAATGTAGTACAACTCCCATAGAAAGATCAATTAGAAGTAATTAGAGAAAAAACCCTACTTCTCAAAGAAGATGCTGAGAACGAATGCATGCACCGGGGTCATACTACAAATTATGTGAAATTGAGAAATCAATACAATGCATACCATCACCAGCATCCAAACAATAACATCCAAATCACAGAAGACATCAAGCCTCAATACCTCACACCTAAAGCACATAAACTAAACTGGAATCAGTTGATTCTCAATCAAGGCCTCGGGCCAAAAATACTCCAACCAACTCAACAACGATAACATAAGAGAAAACAACTTTTTTAGGCAATGAAAAGAATTATGAAGATTCAACATTTGAAGGAGTAACTCAAGGTTTTTCAAACACAACCAAAGCGGTCTGGAGGCCACTTAAGCAGTTGCACCAGTACCAACACAAGCTAAACTTTGATTTTGATGCTTCAGACTCATCCAGAGTCCCGTGAACACAAATCATATGTGAAATCTAATTATAAACTTATTCCAGACTCAACAGAATCAATAATACAACATTAAGAGGGAATTTACTAAATATTTTGGTTAAATTAAACACTTTAACTATTACAAAGAAAGTAACCGAGTGTTCAAAATCGAAATGAAGACCTAGATACCCAAACCAAAGGTCCTATTAACTAAATTCAACATTTCAGAGCTAAAGCGTTGAAAATATTCTCAGAGAAATCACAAGGTCCTTCTAGACCAATCTCAATGTTTCACATCTAAGGAAACCATCAAAATTCCGTTCTAGGGTCGTCTATCTGAACTTTTGACGAAGTCAACCGTTCAAGTTTCAAAGGCTCCAAAACACAAAAACTCACACAAAATCCAAACGAACTATCCGACAACTGAACTATCAGCCTCAACAAATCATAAATTTATTGAGACTGCAGTAAAAAAGCTCTAAACTAAAATATTAGAAAAATAGTGGAAATAACCTAAAGGTACATTATAACTTATTTTATCTTCAAGTTGCATGTTTCGATTGATTAAGTTGCATGATGTTATATGGTGGATTCAGGTCAACCAAGGATGTCTACCAATATGTATTATTTGTATTTCTACTAATCATGCTATTCCATTTGGCATAGTTTTGTTGCAGGATTTAAAGATGTTCCATATGTGAAGATGAAAATGATCTCTGATAGCTTCTACTCTTCTTCCTTTATGGTGGGAACTACGTCTATATAATATAAAACTATGCATCCTTTTAAAAGTTGTTGTACTTGGTTAGACTATTTCCTTGGGTGAAGGTTGAGTGTAACTCTAAGCAAAAGGAATTTATTTTAAAATTGAGTTAAGATGTAATGACCCGATTGGTCATTTTATTATTTTTCCATGAAATTTACCGCTTAACCCTCCCGATGTTGACCCCGAGTCTTTTATGATTGAGTTTTAAAAGTTGGTTTTGGACTTTAAGTTAAAAGTTGGTTTTGGACTTTAAGTTAAAAGTTGAGAATTTTGCAAGTTTTGAGTTTAAAAGACTTAAGTTGTTAAGAAAGTGGTTTTCGGTGCCCTTTGGAGTGTCGAAATAGAATTTTGTCAATTCCATCAGTCTCAAAAGATGAAATCTAATATGTGAGAGTTGTTAGTTTTATATTCGGTGTTTTTTTGGAAATTTGAGGTCCTAAGTTGTAAATTTGTGAAATTTTAGCCTTTAGGTTGACTTTGGTCAAAATTCAAGGTTCAGATACTTGGATTAGAATTCCAAGAGTTTCGTTGGATTCGAGGGATGATTTTAGGCCTAGGTGAGGTCTTGGTTAATTTTTTAGAGGTTCCAAGCTTCTTTTAGCCTTTTAGGCGTTGAGTTAGTTTCTTGTGATTTTCACGGATATGGGTCAAGGAGACCTCGGATTCGTGTTTTGATGGTTCTAATGAGTCTAGAGCATCAAGCATCAATGATTTGAATATGTGGTTTGTGTTCACGGGGTACTGAATGAATTTTGAGAGTCCTTTCGATGTTTTTGTGTTGGTTGATATTTCTGGTGCTGCAGTCTTCGCTTAAGAGGAATTAGGTTTGCTTTAGCAATAGTCACTTAAGTGGAACCTGGTTTGCAAAAGCGAGATTGGCCTTTTGGGTGGGGCTCACAAAAGTGAGACCCCCAGCTTTTGCAGGGTTCACCTAAGCGAAACCTGGTTTGCAAAAGTGACATCAGAGGGGGTTTTGACCTACAAATTTTGGAGTTTTAGCCCCATATTTTATTTTTGAGCTTGGGGAACCATTGGTAGCGATTTTAGAAAGAATTTCTTGTGCTAAATTATTTGGGTAAGCTTTTATGATCCTAAAACTTCATTTTCCTTTGATTATTTATGGATTTTAACATCGAAATTTGAGATTTTGATTGGTAATTGGCAAGGTTTTTCAAAAACTCAAGTTCTTAGCTAAAATGGAGATGGTGAACTATTTTTGAGTATTTTTTCAAAATGATTTTGCCCAATGAGTTCCTAAATCCTTGAGTATTGTTTTCAAGTATTAAACTTCATATTCAAACCTCCATTTTGAAATTAGGTTTTGAGTTGATTGATCCATTTCTCTATATAACTGATGTGGGTATTGTTATTTCTGGAATGTGATGGTGAATGCTTGTTTATATATACATTATATGGCTTTGGAAGTGATTCAAAAGGGGAAGACTCAACTCTTGGGGTGATTATTGATTAATTAAGGTAAGTAATCTCCTAAACCTTGTATTCTAGTAGAATTCGTGCATTCCCTTCGTTGCTTGTGTTTTGGGAGTAATAGGACTGAGGCAAAGGGTTAAGTATCCACTTGATAACTATTAATGAATAAAAATGGGTTGAAATGAAAAGGCTATGTGATGATAACGAAGTTTGAGAATTGTCTTGTTATAACCTTGTTGATTGATTGATGAAATGCTTAATAGCATGAAAATGGACTTGAATTGTATAAATTGTTGTCTCTTCCCTGTGATGTGATATTGCTTGTGTGCATTGATTGTTAAATACCATGATGAGACATGTGATAGTTTTGATGATGAGGTCTTTGCCGAAAAGTGCTTATGATGCCGAGGTCTTTGTCGGCGAGTGTTTATGATGCCTAGGTTTTCGCCGGTGATTGTTATGATGTTGAGGTCTTTACTGGTGATTGTCATTAAGCCGATGGAAATGGTTCCGGCTAGTGATGTGATATAAAGCCGATGGAAAATGGTTTCGGCTAGTGAATTGATATAAAGTCGATGGGAAATGGTTCCAGCTAGTAATTTTTAAAAAGCCGATGGAAAATGGTTTCAGCTAGTGATATTGTGCCAATGGGAAATGATTTTGGTGAGATATTGTGTCAATCCCCGAGCCTACACCCTGGACGACACTGGCACTCGAGAACCATTGCTAGTCCCCAAGAAAACCCTTGGCCTGGCTTAATACTTAGCGGAAGACTTACTCAACATTATATGAACTTGAAAGTAAAGGTTTAACTCAAGTGTCTCAAATACATAACTCAGAATATTTAAAATATTCAACTTGCCATAAGAAGGCGACTCAAGTCTTAAACATTTCACAATGGAAATTAAAAAGACTCCAATAAAAACTACTATCTACGAAGCCTCTAATAACTATGATGAAAGTCGGGACAAGACCCACGACCTTCTAACAAAACTAAAAGTAGATGTGAAACCTTCCGAAGTGAGAAGGCTCACCAAAGCAACTCTGGAACTACAAGTGGTATCAACGGAGCGCCTGCTGATGACCCTGATTACCTGCATCATGAAAGATGCAGGCCAAATGGCGACAGTACATGGAATGTACGAGCATGCAAGGGGAACTCTAAAGCACAGACATAAGCTTAAACTGATAAAAAGGAAGAACATACTCACCTCATCTCAACTCAACTCATCTCAACTCAAGGAAACTCAAACTCAGAAGTACTCAACTCAGTTCAATATAAAAGCAACAATAAAGATGCATTATAAATAAATCTTTTAAAACAGTAGATAATAACTCAATGTATTTAAAAATACATTATTAATTCTTTTACTCTTATTTGGGAGATTCTCTAACGAACAACCATCACTATGAGCTATGTGATGATACAGTGTCTCGCCCACACTGCCAGGACTGTCTTATACCTTGGCGGAATATAAGACATCCTCTACTATGTGGATCTACTAAGATATGCTTAAAAGCAATAAGGAATCATCTAAAAAGTATGACCATTTTTACCCATGTTGGCATACATGGTATCGGTGCTCAATACTACTCCCAATAATATAACTCATGCTCATAGGTTTAAAAGCATTTCCTCATCCTCAAACTTTGAGATTATTACTCAAAAGGTTCTCTTAAAAGAGATAGTGCTCAAAAACTCTTCATGAACTCGTTTAGAAATCAAAGTTTCCTCTCATTTTAAAATGTAAAACATTTACTCTTGGGAATACTTAGTTTCCTTATATTCATTTTGAAAAATGAAACTCGACTCTCCTCATCCTCATACTCAAGTACTCAAGTCTTAAAACAAGTTTTAAACAATTGTAAAAGACTTCTCAAATTGACTCAAAGAACTTTCTCAAACTTTACTCTTAACTCTATCTTGAATTTGAATTATAAATTCAAGAGTTATGATTAGGATATATAGGACTTCTTAATGATTATATGGAGTTTGGATAGTTATAATCAGGAAGAGAGCGAAGATACATTTTAAAAGAATTCAGACGGAACGAAAGATGGAAGATGAGTGGGACAGGCGACCCTGGAGCATTCTTGGTGCAGGGCGCCAGCCCCTCAACTTCAGATGACCAACTCTAGCACACTACAGGTGTGGCGCACCAGCCCTCCTGGCGCATCTGTGGCGCGTTGCGCCACCCACTCCACAGAATGTTCTGACAAATTTTTCTTCTCAATTTTTTGCCCTAATTCACCTAGAAGTGATTGATTTCTTCCTAACTCTTTTAGATTTGTATGCCCAACGTTAGTAAACTCAAATCTCCTCAAGAACAACCCTCAAACTCAAAACTCTCGCCTCAAGAACTCATCAAACTCCAATAATAAAGATTGAAGAACAAAACTTCAAGAACTTCAATACACAGATTTCATGGACGAACTTGATAAAGAAACTCATGATTGGCATGAGGGTTAACTAACTCATCACTATGAAAGCTTACATACCTCGAAAGAATCAAATTATTTGCGAAAATCCTCAAAGATCGCAAGACTCTTGAACACTTAAAGCTTTTCTCCCTTTTCTCCTCTTAAACATTGCCCTAACCTTCTAAACATTTTTAGACTTTAGCGTAAACTGATTTTAATCAGCTTTGACCCCTAATTTGGGTGTAAAAACTTGTGGGGGGTAAGGAAAAGACCAAAATACCCCTCCTCAATTCGGATGAATTTCCTTAACTGGACAGGCTGTACTCAAACATACATATCTCCCTCGTCTGAACTCGGAAATTAGCAAACTCGAGGGCGTTGTAAAGAGGATTCAAAGATCTTTCATTTTTTATCTCATGGGCCACCTAAATCATCACGGACTAAAAGTTATGGTCATTTGAAGCTGACCTAAAACTCACAATTGAAGACTTACTTGCACAAATCTCAAATTGGTTATTTCTAATTTAGTTCTTTCTAAAATTAGCACTTTCTAAGACCGTGGTGTTACAGATTGATCATTGTGATTTGATGCATTTTTGTTCTTATGTGTGGACTACTTGTTAAATGTGATTGATGTACTTGTTATTGTGATTAATCTACTTGACATTGAGGTTGACGTACTTGACTTTTTTTATTCTTGAAATGTGACTATCGAACTGTGAATATTGGGCCTTGTGAGCCGTGTATTGTAGAACTGTTAGGTTGGGCTGATTTCTGTGCATGTTGTAGTTTGAGGAGGTTCATTTGGAGTGTAAAAGGTACTCAAAATTCTTGCTAGGTTTCCTTATTTATTAAGTTGCTTACTGGGTACCATGATGTTGGTACTCACCCCTTGTTTCTACACTTGTGTAGGTTCCGATCCCGGACCCGTGTGATCTCTTTCTCCTTCTTCTGATTTCGAGGCTTATCAAGGATTTTGAGCGGTAGGTGCTTGTCATTCGGTGAGCCCTCTTGTTCCTTTACGTTATGTTTTATTCTATTTGAGAAACAAAGACTATGAGACTTGTATTTATCTTTCAAATTCTATTTTTATATTAGTGGCTTGTACACGTGACAACCAGGTTTTTGGGTATTGTTTAGAATGAATAAATTTCCCGCCTTTGATCTTGTTCTAATTTTATATTTCCACATTTGTTTCTTTTTCATTGGGTTGAGGATGACTTGTCTTGGAGGGAATAGACATATGTCATCACGTGCATTTTTGGGTCATGACAGAAGAGTACTTATATATGTAAATAGGGTGTTAGCTTATAGTTTTTTAAGTTCCACATTTAATGTCTTAGTTAGGGGGTAAGAGTTCTCATATATAGGTGTTAAAATAGGTGTCCGCACAGTGCGATGAGTTTATTCACAATTTTCTTCATCAATAATTGATATTTTTATTCAAAGTAGTTATAAAATTTAAATAAATATTAGTGATATTCGAAATGATAAAGCTATACCTAAAGTATGTTTGAATTTAAAATTAAAGGCTAAAGCTAAAGAGGATATCATAATTTCTAAAAAAGTACAATATTTAAATTAAAATAGAGTAGGTGTCCGCACGGTCCGGTGGATTGATTCACAATTTTCTTCATCGATAATTGATATTTTTATTCACGGTAGTTATAAAATTTATATAAATATTAGTGATATTCAAAAGAGTAAAGCTACAACTAAAGTTTATATGAATTTAAAATTAAAGGTCAAAGCTAAGAGGGTATCATATTTTCTTTTAAAAAAATACAATATTTAAATTTAAATAAAACCAAAAAAAATTAACCTTTTTCAGAAATGCCCCTGCTGAAGCAAGCATGTCGATGGAGACAAATAGTGATAAATAAAAGATGAATAGTTATAAAATTATGAATATCGGTACTAATAGTTTAGAGAAAAATAATATACTTGTTTACATATATAAATAAAAGAAAATTAATTTTTATTTAAACAAATAGTAATCAAAATAAGATATAAGTCGGTCAAAATTGGCTGTCAATAATATGGATTTCATAAATTTAATTTTTATTTAAGCACTAAATAATAGGTTCAAAAGCAAATTCATTTTCTTTTCCAACTTCCATAAAATAGTTTACTAGTCGCATTTAATTTGTAATTTACCCACTTCATCTAGATTTAAAAATTTATTGATTGAATTCACTTGGAAAGTTGGTGTACCACCTATGTCTTATATATATTAGGACTTCGTTTTGAATCAATATACAAGATAAAAAGATTATCATTGAGATTGGAGATAGAGTGAAATTGTAAAGAAGATGAAAAAGGAATCAACCATTGTATTCACACTTCTTTGTCTATTTATTTTGCTCGGTTAAGTTTCTTGTCCTTTCCCTTCATCTTCTCCTCTCTATCCCTCTATCCTTATCATTTATCTCTTCTTATATGGTATGTCGGTAACTTTTTTTCTTTATACAGATACACATACTGGCATATGCTATGTACATACACATATGTATATGAAAAAGTTAAACGTTTGCGATTTGTATTACATATATTAGAATTAATCCAGTAATGCATACAACCTTTACTCTCTTAAAGAGCAGGAGGTTTAGCGTCAACTCATTCAATGAATGTTCTTTCATTCACCACACGGATACTAAAGTATGTCCGGGGGAGATACATGCTAACTATGGGTAGGAAGCAGGAACCATTATGTAAAAAAATTCAGATCGTGGGTGGCCAAGAGGACCCACTTGGAGACTTGGGATCTCAACAGGAAATGTGAAGGTTGCCTACAAATGGATTGGATGCACGAAACTCACCTAAAAACCAAAACTTGCGTGCAGTCGAACTGCTTTATTCAACTTGGCAAAGACAAAGCTATGTTTACCAATTGATCCATCTTTTTTTTTCTCAAATATATTTTCGCCCTATATCATTTTTTTCAAGTACAAACAAAATATAAAGGAAAAAAGATGTAACACCCCAGAAAATTTTTCGAAGTGAGACTCGAATCATCCTTCGTTGTGAGTAGGATTTTACCAAGGAATTTAAAATTTCTTAAGTATTAAGGTCAAGTCACTAGATGTAGCACCTTGATTTCTAAAAAGAATTAAATTGGAAATAGCAAAATCTGAAATTTTGCAAGTTATGCTTAAGTTTTGAGTTTTGGGTCAACTTCAAACGAAAATAACTCTCACAAAAGGATGAGTTAGGTAGGCTACCAGATAGCTAATGAAATGTCTTTGAATTATCTTTCCAACACCACCAAGTTTGCTAAATTTTGAGCCCGTATGAGGGAGATATTCCCGTCTGAAGTCGGGTTGTCCAAATAAGGAAAGTTACCCGAAAATATGAGGGGTATTTTGGTCTTTTCCTTACCCAATCGGATTTAAGCATTTTTAGTAAGGTTTTACGAGTCTAAACTTATTAGAATTAGTTTCATTCATCCCCAAAAGCGTTTAGGGTTTTAGAGAGAAGATTCAGAGGAGAAAAAGTTCAAAGTTTCAAGCGTTCGTTCAAGAAATTCAAGATTTCGCCAAGAACCCAGTTCTTTGAGGTATGTAAGCTTCCATAGTGTTGGGTTTGTTCACCCACACACCAATCATGATTTATTCAACATAATTTCGTTCTTGAAATTTAAGGATATAAGTTCTTGATGAGTTCTTGATAAGTGTTCTTGAAGTTTTTCTTATCAATTAAGTTTTGATGTAAGATTCTACTTGGATCAACTTCAAACGACCATATCTCTTAGAATATAAAAAGTTACATGAGCCATAACCTATCCAATTAAAGGTATTTGAATCTACTTTTCAACGCCGCCAATTTCACGTAAATCCAATTTCTGAGTAAAAAGTTATGACTATTTTAGTAACCAATACAGTGCTGTTACGAATTACCCGACGGGAAAACATTAAAAAAAAAGTCATTTTTTGTGTTTTTACCTCCAAGAAAACCCTAAACGAATTTCTTGACCAATAAAAGGCTCGAAACAATCATATTTTTATCTTTTAATCCATTATTCTCTTCTATCTCAAACCCTAACACAAAACCCTAAGGAAAAATCAAAGTAGAAGACTCCTGTCACGCCCCGAGCCTACACCCTGGGCGGGACTGGCACTCGAAGACCATTGCTGGCCCCAAGCAAACCCTTGGCCTGACTTACTTACTCAGCGGAAGACTTAACTTAACAAGATAATCTCAAAACATAACTTTAAAGAGATATAAACTTAGCCAAAACGGCAACTGAAGTCTGTAAATAGCATCTAAATGATAATATAAAGACAACTGAACTACTAACTGACAGACTGTCTATGAAGCCTCTAAAACAACTGAGATGGATGTTGGGACAAGCCCCACAACATCCTAATGAACTGATAAAATAATTGAAAGCAATAAAAGGAGTCATCCGGAATGCAATGAGGCTCACCAACTGACTCTGGAGTGCTCACTGGATCAACGATGCGATGGATACCGATCCTAGTTACCTGCGTCTGCATCATAAGACGATACATGCCAACTGGCATCAGTACATTGAATGTATGAGTATGCGAGTTGGAATGCTAAATACAACATAGGCTTGAAAGGAATCTGAAGAACTTACCTGGCTCAACTCAACTCAACATAACTAAACTCATTTCAATATAAAGGAATTTAAAACAAGTGCAATATAAAGAAAAGTTGTTTAAAAACATGATGTCAACTCTGTGTATATACAAGGATACAACAAAACTCTGAAATGTATGTAAAAATACAAAATAACTGTGTATATAAGAATACAATAACTTTTGTGAGAGTTTCTCTAACCGACAACCTTCACGTAAGAGCTATTGTGATGATACAGCGTTTCTTGGCCCCACACTGTCAGGGTCGTCCTATACCTTACCATGAGTATAGAACCTGAACTACTAAGTGGATCCACTAGTCTATGCTAAAAAGCACTAAAGGAATCATCTAAAAAGTATGACCCTTTTCTACCCATGATGGCTACATGGTTTATGGGGGATGTGGGTTCTTTGAACGCTCCTCCATATCAGTGCTCCATACTACTCCCAAAATATGATACTAGCTCTTTATATTTAAAAACATATTTCTTTCTGTGATTTGAGATAATTGCTCAAAAATAGCTCAAAGGCTATCTTGGAAATCAAAGTTTCCCCTCTTGCTTCATTTAGAAAGCGATTACTCTTTTCTGAAAACTAGCCCGAAGGCTCTTTGAAAATCTCAGTTTCCATTCTTTTTTAAATGTGAAAACATTTTAAATCTCTTTGAGAATACTTAGTCCCCATATAGTTTTGAAGAAATGAACTTCGACTTTACTATTTATTGAACTCAAAACTTAAGTCTTAAAACAAAGTTAAAACGTTTGCAAAAGACTTTTGGAAAACTTTAAAAACTTCTCTAGACTTTGATCTTAATTGCTCTTGACTTGACTCTTAACTGGTCCTTGAATTGAATTATGGATTCAAGGGTTTTGATTTGTGATAGGAAGGATCACATGATGTTTAGGAATGATCTTAAATAGCTAAACATGAGAAAAGTCACGAAATCACCGACTTGGAACAAGTCCGCGATGCGGAGTGTTTTAAATAATTACTCGCAAAATTAAATTTTGAGACAGAGGAGTCCGTGTCTTAACCGCGACGCGGAGAAGCTTTTTGGTCACTGGGGGAGAAAGTCTGCGACGCGAACTTGCGTGCCAGATCACGCTCGACTTTTGCCTTCTCCGTTTTACATTCCCAATTCGCCTAGACTCGAATATTTTTCTCAAATTCATTTTAGATTCCAATACCCAGCATATGTACTCAAGAACCTAACTCAAAGCAACTCAATAATTCGACTCAAAGATCTCAGAAACTCCTCAATTCATCCCAATTCAAGAACAACATTCAGATTCAAGAATACATGTCAAGAACATCAACTTTAAAACTCTTTTAGGACAAATTTTGCTAAACTAAACATGCTTGGCGCGTGGGTGAACGAGCCCAACGCTATGAAAGACTCACATACCTGGTAGAAGTAAACCCTTGGCGAAAACACCAACTTTCTTGATCGATCTTGATGAATTTTGCCCTTTTCTCCTTCTTCTTTCTCCTTAGCCTAGCGTGAAATTCCAAATTCTAAAACTGACTAAAATTTGATTTGACCCATATTAAACTCCTAAAAACGGATTAAAATTGTAACGATCCGAGAGCACCCCCTATTCATTACCGGCGTATTCGACCTCAAAGAGGTCCTATACAATCCCTTAGCATTCATCATAGCATATATCATAGAATAAAATTACGGAAAATTTAAAACTTTTACTTTGGAAGTTCAACTTCACTTCATATATGGAAATAGAATCTAACTTCATCACAATGTACCATCTAGACATAGAAGTATCGAAAATGGGACTTAGCCCTTACATCAATAAGAAGTCTTAAAATAGGAAAGTACAACAATGGCTTTCAACATAAGCAAAGAACAAAACATAGAAGCTAGATCATAGGGTCTTGTCCTCGAACTTGAGGACTCACCAACTTGGGGAAGCAACTCCAAGTGTCTTGAGAAGTAAGCTTGAATCCTCAACGACCCGAACCTAAATGTTTGGGGAAAAAGGGAGAAAATATGGGTTAGTACA
>JAJOOR010026412.1:0-32706 GCA_036250505.1 Solanum acaule
GTACTCTCGCTAGTAGACCTCCTCAGTAGGAGCATACGACACTCAGCTACTTTTGGTGAGCTCCAGGTTGCTTCGGAGCTTTAATGGGCCCTTGGTAGACTCATTTTGGTATTGTATCGTAGCTAGGGGTAAGGCGGGGTCTGTCCCGACCTACTCTAAGGGTTTCTATCTTTTAGAGGCTTTGTAGACTTATGTATATGGTTCAGTTGCATCTTAACAAGTTGTGGCCTCAATGGCCAAGTCTTGTATATAAGTTTTGGGTCTACTTATGTCGGTTCATATCGTTGTGTCCCTGGCGAACTTGTCACAAAACTTTCATAGTTACATGCATAGTAAGCACAGGTCACATGTGGGTTCTCTCGGGCCTTTAGGGCATCGAGTGCCTGTCCGTCTTAATGGGATTTGAGGCGTGACATGAGTGACTGTTATCATAGAATTGATATAATCTACTAATTTAGATAACCTACTTAATTATTTCACTTTCCTAATGTCACACCTCGAGCATACGCCCTAGACATGGCTGTTACTCGGAAATCATTGTTGGCCTCAAGTGAACCCTTGGCCTAGTTAACTATGATTCACATAAATCTATGGGATACAAATAATCTTTAATAGATAAGAAATTAAATCATTTAAAGAAAATTTTAAAACATTTTCTAAAATACTTGACATAAATGTTAAATTTTAGAGAAAAGTATTGGAAATTGTAAAATTGATTCTATCCATGAAGCCTCTATTGTTTAAGATAGGCGTCGGGACAAGATCCACAAAATCTCAAAAATCACTAAAAAAGAATATAGAAATGGGATCCTCGTGAAGAAAAAAGGTCTCACCAAAAAAGCTAGCAAGAGGTGTGTAGTGTTCTCAACGGAACACATGTTCATGACCCTGAACACATTTATCTATATCATAATTCAGACACAGGTCAAATGACATTACTATAATAAATGTACAAATATGTAATATGAATGAGTAATGCAATAACTGTTCTAATGACTAGATACATATCAAGAAAAATAACGTAGAATCAAGTAGTGAAAACTATTTGTATTTTATAATAAGCTATGCAATATAAGAAATATAAAAGTAGAGAACTTTATTCAATGAGGGAGTTTTTCTAATCGACAACCATCACTATGAGCCTAGTGATGATACAACGTTTCACCCACGTTGGAAGGGTCATCCTATATTTTGTGAGGTATAGGATGTTAATTATAACTATGAATCCATCCAATAAGCCATCATGAGGAAGTAAGGAGTCACCCAAAAAGTTGGTGCGATCCTATCCTACACTAGCTACATAATTTTGTGGGACTTCAGGTTAGAAATAAACTCCTACCCAATTTGGTGCTCGATACTACTTCCAAAATAAACTGTATAAATTATTCTCAATCACCCTTTATAGAGGAAGGGAATATTTGTTTATTTTACTTTCACTTTTCTTTACTAAATTACTTTTCAGAAGAAAATCAGTGATACTCTTTATCTTTCTAAATTGTTAAATAGTACATATTAAATAATTTTATTCTTTCTTTAAAAGTGTTTTTCAAAACATGCATCTAAACGTATCCTTATGGACTTACCTGTCAATTTTGAAATCGATGTATGAGAAATATCATATAGTAATCTTTATAAACATGTATTTTATGAACAAATAGGGTTCATGTGCTATGAAAAATGACTAACAATTTAGACTTGAATAGGCAGAATAGAAATAAAAATCTCAATGATTAAGAAATTGGAATTCATAATAAGAAAGACAACTAATTTGGATTTCAAGACGCCATGGATAACACTCTGAACATAAACTCTTAATGAATAAATATAGATGTAGAGCGTAAGGAGGAATTTATTACATCACTATGAGTAACCTTACATACCTTGATGAATAAAGCTCTTGAAAAAAATTGAAGAACACTTGAAAACCCTAGTTTTCTCCTCATGGATCCTTGCTCTAAGACTTTGAAGTGTTAATAAGAGTAATAGGGTAGATTGATATTGCCCAGAACCTTATTTAGATGTAAAAACTTCGGGTTTTAGACTTAGAAAGGGTAGGAATGTACAAAACTATCCATCATAAAAAGCTGACCAAAACCTTCCACGAGGCCATCTACGGTTCGTGGTTTAGTATGCATCTAATGTTTTTTTCCTGAAATATAGCAATCAATGAAGGAAAATAGCAAGAAAACAATAGTATTTGAATTTGAATTTGTTCGTAGGTTATATCTTTATGAAATCTTTAAGAAAATATGTGTAATACCCTGATTCTTCTTTTGATAATTTTTCTTCACTTGATGAAATACTTGCGGCTCAACACCTGGAGCGAAGACTTCTTGGTATGCAAAAGACTATCCGATCACCATTGAAGAGCAAGGATTTTCTATGTATTTATGTGCATTCTTCTAGTCTTAAGAAAACCCCTTTATATCTGCGTGAGCTACGGTTTTAGGGGTATTTGGTCCAAGTAATTTAGAGGACCTTGGGCTTGAAGAATGTGAGCTCAGATCATCTTGTCAACTTAATGGACTAGCCCAAATGTAATTTATACTTTATTTAAGTCATTTAATTTTTACATAAAATATTAATCCAACTTTATTAAACAATAATTTGACTTTCCCAACTTACCATGAATTTAAGATTTAATCCAAATTGAATATGGATTTATCAATAAAACTTCACGATCTACATTTTGATCGATGGACCGTAGATCCCATCTGTGGAATGTATATTAAATTATAAGGCTCATAATTTCATTATATGTTACAAAACTAACTACCCATAGAAGTTTCTACGGGCCGTAGGTTCAATCCATATAATTTATTTTGAATTTTAAGGCTCATAAACTCGTTCTATGGGTCAAAACTATGGCCTGTAGAAGTTCTATGACCTATAGATAGATTCATAGGAATTGGACCTCAAAATTTGACTCTCTGAGGTTTTTCCACAACTTGAAAGTACGGTTAGTAGTTCAATCTACAACCTGTTGAAGGGTTTTGTAGTTCATTGATTTGGAAAATTTTGATATGGTAGTCTCTGGTAAAATAACCATAACTTTTTACTACAAACTCGAAATGAGGAAAACTTGGTGGTGTTGGAAAGAGGACTCATAGAACTTTAATTTGATGCGTCATGGGACACCTAATTCATTATGATATGAGAGATATGATTATCTAAAGTTGACTCAAGTAGAATCTTACATCAAAACTTAATCGGTAAGGATGTTTCAACTCAACATTGGACTAGGGGATTCTAGTGACCATAACTCATATCCAAATCCATTATCATACTAAAGAATTTACCTTAACACCTATGAACAATTTAAGAATGACCCGGATACACCTCCCGACTCTACTCTTAGAATCCGAATCGTTTATCTTAAGTATATGAGTTTGAACCAGGGGATGTAATACTTGCTCATGTTTTTTTAAGGTCCTTTACCAAGTGTACAAAGGGTATCTTAAGTGATTTAAGGTTATAAGGGACCTCTAACACCAAGTCAAGTTCAAACTATTTCTACTGGCTAAGTTTTTCGCATTAGTTAACACAAGATTCAACTTCAAATAACCATAGCTTTTAATATATAAAAAACTACGTAGACCGTAACCTATCAAATTTAAAATCTATGAGTCTTCTTTCTTACGCCAACAAGTTTGCATCAACTGGAGTTTGTAGTTAAAATTGAAGTTCATTTTATTGGACACTATCTTGCCGCGCACTGGACGTGCGGCCGAGGCTTTTTTCCGCTTTGGCGCACGGCGAGGAAGAACCTACTGCCTTCCTGAGCGGTTGGTTGTGCGCTTGAGGCATTCTCGGTTCAGGCGCGAGGGCATCTGAGGCCTTTAATGACACTCTTAAAACGTACTTCACCTCCTTAGTTCATAAATTTACCATAGAAATTAAAGTATTCAAGAAACTAACTTTGTTCAAGGTTCATCCATCATCCAAGGAAAGATTTGACCATAAAATTTCATAATTCCTTCATCTTAACGAATCAATAACTCTTAGTCATGAAATCCATTGATTTTTCAAGAAAGCTCCTCAATAAGTCATCTCCAAGTTTCAAGAAAGGTTATGTAGGTCTTCTTCTTCCAAGATCATACTATTCTTCGGTAATTGGAGTGATTAAGCTATGTAAGACTTTAATGAGGAATTCCTTTCATCCTCATATCAAAGATTTATCAATGTTCATGAACAAAATTCCATAGTTAGGGTTATCAAACACACTTTTGAATTCCACAATCTTGACCCAAATTGCATGATTTCTTTAAATTTTATTTACATTTAAAGAATCTTGACCTAAATACTTCTTTTTTATACTTACGAAGGTTTTACATTTTTATTCTTGTGAGTTATTGACAAGACATTGCTATTATTTCATGAAGCTTATATTTCAAAGCATGATTTTAGAGTATTTATGCTATTATGAAAATTAATGTTGAATACTTATGAGCTAAGCAAGTTAGAAAACTTTCTCCTGATTTAAGTTATATACATGACTTTGAAAGATATATTTTAGAAAGATTTGAGCTTTGACTCACATATTTGAGCTTGGTCTCACCAATTATTCAGAAAGATAGATATTTTATCAAACTATGCGCATATTATACAAGTATATTATTTTGGGAGTAATATTGAGTAGCAATATGGGGTAAGAGTTTAGACAACACAAATCCTATAAACTACATAGCCAACGTAGATAGGATCGTATTGCAAGACGGGTGACCCCTCACCTGCCTCAGGAAGACTTTTTACAGGATCCATTTGTTCAGTTGTTTTCTATACTCCGACAAGGTATAGACTGGCTATGGCAACGTGGGCAAGCCATTGTATCATATTCCAGTTTAGTTCAGTATTTGATATTATTGCTTTTTATTTGTGAAGTTTAAATTATTTTATCTCATGTTTATGCTTTACTTCAACTGAGTTATATTTCAATCTTCCAGTCTAGTTGTTGTTTCACTCTGCCTTATTACATACTCGTAGATTCAATTTACTGATGTCATTCCACCTGCATCATCTGATGATGCAAATATAGGTGTTCTAAATCATCAATAGGTGTATCTTTTATATCATCAACCTTCTTACTAGCTTACGTGAGGCCTCCTTGCTTTCGCAGGACTCCAGTCATTTATTTACTTTAGTAGTTTTATTTAAGGTTGTAGTTTGTATGTCCCGATGCCTATGTCAGATAGTAGAGGCTTCATAGGTGACCAACCTTCCAAGGCTACCAACATTTGGTTCACAATAAAGGTACCCTAGATGGGCAATGGTGGCTTGTACGATCCGTTTAGCGCTATGTACAACGTGTCCTTCATCAACGTTTAAGTTTTAAGTCAAGTTCAAATAATCATATCTCTCAGAACATAATGAATTATGTGGCCCGTAACCTATATAATTAAAGGTCTTTGAGTCCTATTTTTAATTTCCCCAAGTTGCCTCTTTTCGAGTTTGGAGTAAAAAGTTATGCCCGTTTTAATGAAGCCTTGTGAGACAGACGAAGGTTCACAGACGGCTATACACCGTGGAGCCTTAACCGATCCGTGAAGACTTCCTTGAAAGGCAATGTGTCAGTTTTTTAAGCTGCAGTCGGTTTGGTCTTCACCCTATGTGTTTGGTATTTAAACTACGTCGTTTTAACCCTAATTCTAAGCCTAAACCATGTCATTTAAACCCTCATTAAGGTGTTAGAAAGTGTTAATCAGTTTTTTTATGTTCATTAACACTTCAAGTCATGAGATCTAGGTTCCAAGAGGAGAAAAGTTATGGTTTCAAGCATTCTTTGAGTTTCATCGATTTCACCAAGAACTTCGTTCTTCAAAGTATGTAAGACTATCATAGTGTTGGACAAGTTATTCCTCACACCCTACATTTACTTTCAAATCAGTAAAAGAGTAATATAGGGTTCTATCACTAGATTTGAGTATTCTTGAGATTAGTTCATATTGAGTTATGAGTTCTTGAGTTCTGATTACTGAATTATATTTCCTGATTATTGAATTGCTATATCTTGTATTCAAATTCTTGAGTTGATTGTTCATGCCTATTATTCAGCATGAGCCTTATTTTCTTAGTATTTATTGAGTTCTTATTGCGAATCTTTTAAACAAAAATATAATTGTTTAAACTGAGTTTTGAAAAAGAAATGAGGAGTTTGAGAAGAGCTTAACCAAGATTCAAGCAAGATAATAAGGGAGCAAAGTATTTCTCAAATGTTTCATTTTTACATGAAGAAAAAAATATTTTTTTGAGAAAAGTTAAAAGAATTTTCACAAAGATTGAGTATAGAGAAGTTACCTCTTAAAAAGGCCCCTTTTGAGTAATTTTCTCGACCTAGAGTGTACTTTTACATTGAGCAAAGAGAAACCTTGTGTCCTAAATGAGGAAGAAATAGGCTAGAAAAGAATCGCTCATTAATTCATCAATATCATTGCCTCTTCCCTATCCTAGGTGTGCACAAAGACCGAGACTTCTCAATGAGTTTCAATGATATTTCATAGTAGTTACCTCTTTTAAGAGGATAGTTTGTGCATTTATCTCAAACTAGAGATTGAGCAAGAGTATATATTATTGGGAGTAGTATTGAGCACCGATATAGGGGAGAGTTTAGACAACTCACAACCCATACACCATGTCTTCTCAACATGGGTACATGATCATACTTTTTAAATGAGTCGTTAGTGCCTTCGGGAAAAGCATAGTGGATCCACTTAGTTGAGAGGCACTATATTTTGACACGATGTAGGATAGTTCTTCAAGCATGGACAAGATGTTGTATCATAACGTAGCTCATACTGATGATTGTCAATTTGAAAACTCCCAATGGAGTTAAAGTGTATGTTAAATATATCACTTATTATGTTAAGTTCAGAGATGAGTATGTTTTTTGTGAAGCTTTAAATGATTTAAATCCTTTATTTCTTTACATCTAGCTTTAGTATATTTTATAATTTGTAGTCCTTTTATTCAGTTATTTCTCTTCGGCTATATTACATACTTGTATATTTAATGTTCTGATATCATTCAACCTGCATTTTTTTATGATGCAGATACAGGTGTTAAGAATCATAAAAAAGTTCTTCCTTGAGATCACTATACACTCCAGCTAGCTTTTCATGAGCCTCCTTGTGGTAAGGAGAACTTCACATTTACTTTCTAGTTAGTAGTTTTGAGATGTCGTGGGTCTTGTCCCGATATCCTTATTTAATAGTATCCCAGAGTTTCTATGAAGTCATGTGAGTAAAATCTTATTTATGGTTGTGAGGGCCCCACTTTTATAAATGAGGGACTGCAGACATTTATGAAAAGTTTTTCTTCTTTCATACTCTAAATCATGCAATAGAACTATTTCATGAGGAACTTATTCAAACTTGTGTATTTCTTAGATCTATTTGACTAACCTCATACCCAAGGTAATTGAAAAGCAAAGAATGGATCCTTATCGATTAGTTACTCTCAACAAAAGTCTTGAAAACTTCATGAAACTATAGAGGGGCTTGAGAGAAGCCCGTGAGTGAGCTTTAATTGTTCATATTTGAAATAATGCACTTTTATTCATATGAATCATGCGTGCAAGCTAAAAGCGAGATGTACTCAAAGACTCTATTCACAGAGTCTTGTTTCAGGTGATACTCTTTAAGAGGGGAGTATGTTCTAGAGCTTGGGTAGTATTTTCAGCAAAAAGGATAGTATGAGTTACAATGTTATAAGTAGTAATAGGAAAAGTGCCCATAGTTAGAAGAATGCATATAGAGGTAGAGTAATCTTTGAAAGGGGAATAGTGATGAGGAAAATTATGTTGTTGCACTTATGCACCTAATACGTTATTAATGAGGAGTTTTCCCTTATGGGTAGACGAAGGACTTATGACTTTGTGTAGATTTCATGATAGAAGGTAGAGTAAGATTTACTAGTATGGATGGGTTAGGGTATACTATAAGCAGAAGAGAGTTTATGTCAATGTAATTGAGTTAGTGAAGGCCAAGTATATGTGTTGAATAAAAAGCACAACTTTATAACATTGGAATCATGTCTTATATAATTGTAAAATCAAACCGTACAATGAAGATTATGTATTACCTTTCATGAAAATGAATTCACAAAGAAAAGACGACAATAGGAACCACAAACTCATAACCATGAGACCAAACCTCGAACTGAAACTTTTATTTCTCTTTGTTTGCTTTTGTTGTTATGCGATTGAGTATTGCTGGAAGGAAAAAGTTTTTTGTATATGTGTAGGTGAGGTGACTCTATTTTGTCTTGCTCCTATTTTTTCTTTTTCTGTGAGTATGTTGAGAGTTGAATAGGAAGTGGGGTCTTTAGGTTGGTGGGGTGCTTAGGATGTTATATTATTTTAAATAATATAATATAAGAATATTATTAACTAATTTTTGAACTAATAAAAATTAAGTAGCTAATGATAAATTATAATTAAGAAATACGTTCTTATTTGTTAAATTAAATTTAGAAGAAACATATAATTTTTTATAAATTTTATTTTCTTTTAAAACAAAGCCTACACTAATAATGCAAATCCTTTTTTATAGTTTTCAAATATTTAAAATAAACTTAATAAGATAAATTCAAAAATATTTAATGTAATTTTTTTTAAAAATATTTAAGTACTATAAATGGTGTAAAATATCAAGTTCGGTAAAAAATTATGTGTCTACAGTTTTCCCCTCTTTGAGTGGAAACACCTTGACTTTACGGACAAAGAAGTAGACAACATGACAAGTTTTGACTGTACTCTTATTTGAAAGAATTTATATGTGACCGAGTCTTGGTTTTGAACATCCTACATATCTCGAGTTATAATTAAATCATGTCATGTGTAGTTCAAGGAGATGGAATGATGAGTTGAAGTGAAGTGAGGTCACATCGAACCTCCAGTTTGCGGCTCCTATTTTAACCTGAAAATGAAAGACAAAAAAGAAAAAGAAAATAAAAGTACAAGATCCTATGTATGTAGCTTCTCTTGAATCTTAACTTAGGTCTTCATGCTTCTAAAGTTGTGAAAAAATGAATTTTATCTCGAGTGAGCTTTAAGGTTTAACTTGTTCTCCAGGTAGGCTTCTACAATTTGAGATTAGAAATCGAAGTTGTTCTTAAGTGAGTTCCTGCTACTTCAATTAAAAATGAGCTTAAAAGTTTATTCCTTTCTAGATAAGATACCGAGCTTGATAAGTGGATTGACCTTATTCTACAAGGGGATCCCTGAAATTAAAACAAACAAAAGTAATAGCACAAAAACTTTCCCAGATTATGGAAAAGAAAATTTTATGTGAAAAATAAAGATGGTGCTTAGCTTTGAATCGAGACTCCGAATGACTCAAGCTTTGTTGTGATGCATTCTTCAGATGGCTTCAAAATGTTAATATAGACTTCATTTTTTATGATGATCCATCTAAATTAAATTATGTCATACTAAGTCTCATTGTCCAAGAGGGTCCTGCTATACTAAATTTCATTATCCAAGATGGTCCTGCTATACTAAATTTCATTATCCAGGAGGGTGTTGCTATACTATCTCTCATTGTCTAGGAGAGTACTGCTATACTAAGTCCCATTATGTAAGAGATTCCTGCTAATCCCATTGTCGAGGAGGTTCCTGCTAAAGTAAATTTCATTATGTAGGAGGGTCCTGCTAATCTCATCAGGTCAATCTTAGTTTCATATAGACCACAAATTATTTTATTTTTTGGTTTTTTTTATTTGCAAAAGACACCATTAAAAAGAATACTAAATGATGAAGAGAAAGAAATCATTTCATGGTTGCAAATGTCTTTTATTTAGTTGCTACCAACAATTTGTGCTATGCATAAGAATCACCTACAAGTACTTTTAGAAAAATTTGAGGTCTGCATTGAGAAATCGCTATCGTTTCAAATGGAACCTCAAATATACTTTGTTCATCTTGCATCAATTAAGGTATTAGAATTTTTTCATATCCTCATTATTCAAGTGCTCTTCCAACAAATGAAGTCCTACTTCACACAATAGAAGTGTTCTAAACTTAGGACGTTTTGGAAGTCACTCACACTTTGAAAGATGTTCAATGCATGAGATTGAGATACCATAAGTTTGGGCCTCATATAAGTATCCACTAATATGATAACACCAAAAATATGATCAAATAGGACTTTGTCATTGGCTTGTAATGTAGGCTTAGGGAAATACATGATATTCATTTGGGATAAAGTGACTATTTCCTCCCTAAATATTGCATTATGCTCTCCATTTTTTAATTTTCGCATTTGACCTTTGTTTTAATGGAAGCTTTTCATCATTTATTTTCTTTTCTTTTTCTTCTCATTTTCTTTCCTTTTGTTTGAGATTTTTTTTAGCTTTTGTTTGTTCTGTATTTCTTCAAACCTTCACATATTTGATAATCCTACTTTGCTACCCAACTTAGATCTTTGACACGATAGATAATTGATAGTATGCTAAGGAGGTGAGACCAAGCTTCCTTTTGTTGGAGGTTTCTTTTTTCATATTTTTCTAGCTTTTCTTTGTTGTGTATTTCTTTGGACTTTCACATATTTGATATGTTAACTTTGTTACTCAACTTAGATCTTTGACACTATAGATAATTGGTAGTGCATTCAATGAGGTTAGACCAAGGGATAGTGCATTTATGTACTCAAAAGGATAAATGTTGATACGTGGTTATTTAAATAAAAAGGATTCAGGCTTGAAATGGGAATTCTTGTAAGCCCTGAAAATCAAAAAGTCTAGAAAAGAGGCCAAGTGGGAGGTCACCAGCACATCTGAGCCATGGCACCCTTCATGGAGCCCTTGAGTGGCCATGAAGGGAACCACGACTCGTGGTGGTGGTCGTGGAGCCTTCTAGTGATTGGCCAAGAGGGCCCCCCTCCCAGGAGCCCTTCGACAAATCTTGGTGAGCCTAACGCCCTGTATTGGTGGACATGGAGGGGTGGCAGAACCCACCCAAAGGCCAACCACTTCACACTGACCTCCAGACGGGTTATGAAAGGAAAAAGGACTCGTGAAGATGGTCGTGAGGTGGGACAAGGGTTCAAGGAGCCTTCTCAAGCCACTGGTCTAGGGTCACGACTGCCCAGACGTCTCGTGGACCCTTAGATGGCTCATGAGGGCGTTCATATGGGGTTCGCGTCAACTGTAAGTCAGTGGAAGTTGGGTCTTTTCATAATTATTTTATCTTGATACTATGTCATTTTCCTCTTCCCTAGAACCCCTATATATGTTATTTTAACCCCAAAATCAACCCATTCAAGTTATTCTCTAAAAAATACAGAAGAAGAACAAGTCTTTCTCTCAAATATTTCCTTCTCTAGAAAGTTTGAAGAAGAAGGGACCAAGTTAGGGTTTGCAAGTCAAGTCTCCAATTCCCCCATTGAAGTTAAGAAATTGGCATTCATGTATGATTGTTTTCATCCATGGAGACCTTTCCTCCACGGAGTTCCCAAATTTTCTAATTTACAAAGTTAAAATTCCACAATTGAGTTAGGATTTTCTTCCATGTCATGGGGTTTTTTAAATATTTAATTATTTCACTGTTTTATGATCTATCAAGCATGAATTGAGATAATTACATTATTTTATGATGAATTCACATGAACCCATGCTAGACCCATGTTTTCTATATATTGATGATTGAAAGTGGGTTTTGAATTATGAAAGGAGAATTATGGAATTATGCATGTTCTTATGAAGTTGATGAAAATGTTTTAACGATGCTTTGAGAGTGAAGCATCAATGTTGTTGTTGTGTTTTTGAAAGGATTTCGGATAAACACATAAAAGCATGATTGTGAGAGGTTTTCTCACATAGAAAAGGTTCTTAAGGTTGAAAGACTTTCTCACCTAAAATGAACTAAATGTTAAGGATCTAGTCTAATGTTGAGGAAAAATGTGATTACCCATGATCTCTAATTAAAAGACAAGAGGCCATTACTCATATCACACAATATAAGGACAAGAGGCGATTACCCATGTTCCTTTACGAACTAAGATTAATATGATTAAGAACTATTCTGTGGAAGTTAAGCTTAGCACCGAGTGAACAAGTGGAAATTACCCATGTCCCATAGACTATGTGCCAACATAGGATTTTCTAGATAGACATTAGCTAGTGGATCCAGATAAGCTAGAAGTTCATGGTCCTTGCCTTTGCAGGTAGGACAACCCCTTTTCGGTGTGGGAGACACCAGATTCTAGGTTACTAGCTCACATGGTCTTAAATGCCGATTAAGGCTACTTCCCAAAAACAAGTTCTAATGAACCAAGGTTACTTCAAGGAAGTATCTCATATATGTTTAAAATAATGACTATGTGCATTGACCATGCTTTATGACTAGTGTTTTCTAACTCTTTATCTCATATTTTAGCTTGGTCATTGCATGCTTATGAAAATGTCCCTTTTTCTCATGTTTTCAAATGTTTTATGCGCTATGCATACTTGGTACATATTAGTATTAATTCATACTCTTGCCTACATTTCCCCAAATGTATGGTCTTATAGTTAGGATTTCCAATTTAGTGGCTAGATCTCTTTGAGGAGATTCTTAGCATTGGGTTACTCCTCATGCGTCGAGGACCGAACATTTATTGTTTTCGGTGTTTCTTTACTTTCAGTTTTGGATCATGATGTACGGGCTATGCCCAAATTCATTCTTCTGTACTAGATGGCTTTGGTACGATGTCTAGACTTCCGCTTCCGTTTTATAAACTCTTTTATGCTAGGACTCTTTTTAAATCTCTTATATTTCTATTATCTTGTATGAAGAACGCTATGTGGCTTTTTGGGGCCTTTCGGGGTCTTATACGCCATGTTATGCCTAGGGCCTACCTTGGGTCGTGACAAACTTGGAAATCAAAGCACAAGGTTTAGATATGTCCTAGGAAAGTCTCTTAGGCCACGACGAGTAGAGTCTTGTTCATGAGTGTGAAACACGCCACATTTATGAATAAGAGGCTACAAGTTGTTTAGGAGACTCCACTTCTTTCATTACTCTAAAGTTGTGCAATAGATTTTAACCCTATAAGGTCTCTCTCCTAATCCTTATTTGATGCTCTACATGATATGGCTACTCGAACGGCTTATGCTAGAAGGAATATGAGGGAGAATATGGATCAAGAAGCTCCTCCTCAGGCTCCTCAAGCTCCGGTCGATCCTTTGGCCGAACAAGTGACTTATGCGGAATTTAGTGCTTTTCTTCAAGTGTTGGCTCAAGTTGTGACGGCCCAAGCCAATAGGGAGGTTGTAGCTCCCGTGAACCCAAATATGGGTACGACAACATCTTCAGTGATGGATTTCACCAGGATGAATCCTCCGGAGTTTCATTGTTCTAAGGTTGAGGAGAATCCTCAAGAATTCATTGATGAGTTTTACAAGGTGTTGCTGATCATTAGGGTGAAACTAGTGGAAATAGCAGAGTTGGCTGTTATCAACTAAAGGGTGTTGCTCAAATATGGTTCACCAATGGAAAGAAGGAAGGGCGGAAGACATAGATCCTCTTGATTGGGAAAAGTTCAAAGTTGTATTCGCTGATAGGCTATTTCTCCTTGAAATGAGTGAAGCAAAGGTACTTGAATTCATCAACCTTCGTTAAGAAAATATTAGTGTGAAGGGATATTCTTTGAAGTTCACACAACTATCTCAATATGCTCCCACCATGATTGCCGATCCTAGGGCAATGATGAGTAAGTTTGTTTCGGGTGTTTCCGGAATGGTAGTTAAAGAATGTCGTACCGCCTTGGTCATTAATGACATGGACAACTCTCGTCTAATGGTTCATGCTCAACCGATCCTAGAGGAAAATCTTAAGGAAAAGTCCACGGGGGCAAAAAGGGCTAACACCAGTGATGGTAATTTCTCACATTCAAGGTTTGATGGACAAGGTTATTCTAGGTTCTAAAAAAGGTTTTCTGGTCAAGGTTCTTCCAATACTCTGCCACTACAACAAAAATGATCTTTAGTGGTAATAAATTCTTAATTTCCGCTAAATATATACTTTTAGTGGAAATTAACACTCTTTGTATATGTCTCTAAAGCCTTTAGCGACATTGGATCTAATGACACTTAACTAATGTCGGTAAAGACTTTAGCACTCTTTATTAGTATGCTTATTTATTGCCACTAAAACTTCTTTTTGTTATAGTGCGTCTAAGTTAAAAAAATATAGTGTGTCTAACCCTAAGCCTCAAGGAGAGGATGGTAGTGGATTCTCATTGTCCACTTGTGCTAAGTGTGGAATGAAGCTTGGGGATAAATGTCTAGTTCGTTCCAACGCTTGGTTTGGTAGTGGTAAGATGGACCACAAGATAATAGATTATCCTTTAGTTGCTAAGAATGATGGAGATAGCCGCCGAAGGGCTCAACCTAATCCTCCATCTGGTCCTAGTGGAAGTCAGAAGCAAAATAGATTCCATGCACTCCTGACTTGTGGTGAGCAAGAAGGTTCTCCCAATGTGGTTACCGGTATGTTGAAAGTATTCCAAGTTATTGTTTATGCTTTACTTGACCCCGATGCTACCTTGTCTCTTGTGACACTATATCTGGCTATGAGGTGTGATATTCTTCCGGATGTGTTGTCAAATCTTTTTTTGTCTCTACTCCTGTTGGTGAATCTGTTGTGGCTTAGAGGGTTCTTAGAAAAATTCTTGTCTCCTTGTCCCACAGAATCAGTCTTGTTGACCTGGTAGAGCTTGTTATGTTAGATTTTGATGTTATCCTTGGTATGTATTGGTTGCATGCATGTTATGCTTCTATTATTACAGAACCCATGTAGTGAAGTTTCTGTTTCCGAATGAACCCATCCTAGAGTGGAAAGGAGGAAATTTTATGCCTAAGGGTCAGTTTTTTTCTTGTCTTAAAGCTAGAAAGATGATTTCTAAGGGTTTCATTTACCGTCTAGTTAGGGTGAGGGATGTAGATTCTGAAACCCCTATTGTAGAGTCGGTCCCCGTGGTTAATGAATTTCCGGAAGTATTTCTAGATGATTTACCCGGTATTCCTCCTGAAAGGGAAATAGACTTTTGTATTGACATTCTTCCAGATACATAACCTATCTCTATTCCTCCATATCGTATGGCTTCGACAGAACTTAAGGAAATAAAGGAGAAATTGAAAGATTTGTTAGATAAGGGGTTCATCCGCCCAAATATCTCTCTATGGGGTGCTCTAGTTTTGTTCGTGAGGAAGAAAGATGGTTCACACCGCATGTGTATTTACTATTAACAATTGAACAAGGTTACCATTAAGAAAAAATATCCTATCCCAAGGATCGATGATTTATTTGACTGACTTCAAGGGGCAAGTTACTTCTCAAAGATTGACCTCCGGTCAGGTTATCACCAACTGAGGGTCAAGGAAGATGACATTCTGAAGACGACTTTTTGAACTCGGTATGGTCATTATGATTTTTTGGTAATGCCATTTGGTTTGACTAATGCTCCAGCGACATTTATGGATTTGATTAATAGGGTGTTTAGAAAATACCATAACATGTTTGTGATTGTGTTCATTGATGATATATTTATTTATTCGAGAAGTGAGGATGACCACATTAATCATTTTAGAATTGTGTTTCAAGTCCTCAAGGACCAACAAGACTTCGTGAAGTTTAGAAAATGTGAGTTTTGGTTAAGGTCCGTTGCTTTTCGTGGTCACATTGCTTCAAGTAAGGGTATTGAAATAGATCCTAAGAAGACGAATACGGTTAAGAGTTGGCCTAGACCTATCCCCTTCGAATATTAGAAATTTCTTAGACTTAGCTGGTTTCTATAAAAGGATTTTTGAGGGGTTTTGTTCGATTGCCTCTCAGTTGACAGCATTGACCGATAAAAGGGCTAAGTTCATATGGTCCGAAGAATGTGGAAGGTGTTTTCAGGAATTGAAGGATATACTTATTTCCGCCCAGTTTGGACCTTACTAGAAGGGAAATATGGTTTGTCGTTTATTATGATGCCTCGAGAATTGGGTTAGGATATTTCATTATGAAAAAAATGGGAAAGTCATTGCCTATGCTTGAAGACAACTCAAGATTCATGAAAAGAATTATCCTACCCATGACCTCGAACTAACGACAGTTGTATTTGCTCTTAAGATCTGGAGACATTATTTGTATGGTTTCATGTCGATGTTTTTACCGACCACAATACTTTGAAATATGTGTTTAAGTTGAATGATCTAAATCTTGCAAGATATGAGTGTTCTCTATCACCTCGGTAATGTGAATGTGGTGGCGGATGCTATTAGTCGACTATCTATGGGAAGTGTTCCTCATATTGAAGATGACAAAAAGAAGTTGGTACGAAATGTTCATAGATTTGCCCGTTTGGGTGTTCAGTTAGTGGGTTCTACCAAGGGTGGTGTTATGGTTCACAATGGTTCAAAATCATCTTTGGTGGCAGATGTGAAGACCAAGAAAGGTCTTTACCCAACTTTGGTGGAATTAAAAGAAGCGATGCTTAAAAAGTGTGTATAGGCTTTCTCCAAAAGGGGGGATGGAGTACTTAGATATCAAGGTCGTTTGTGAGTTCCTAATGTTATTGTCTTGAGGGAGTAGACCTTGTAAGAAGCCAAGAGTTCTCGATATTCCATTCACTCGGGAGCCACCTAGATGTGTCGTGACTTGCAAGAGATCTATTGGTGGAATGGGATGAAGAATGATATTGTCGAATTTTTGGCTAAGTGTCCCAATTGTCAAAAAGTGAAAGTTGAGCATTAGAAACCGAGAGGCTTATATGAAGATGTTAGCATTCCTAATTGGAAGTGGGAAGATGTGAATATGGATTTCAGTTTTTGTTTCCCTTGCACCCAACGACAACATGACTCGATTTGGGTTATGGTAGATCGAATGACGCAATCAGCTCATTTCATTCTCGTCAAGATTTATTAATCAGCGGAGGAGTATGCCAAGTTGTATTTGAGGGAAATGGTAAAGTTGCATGGAGTGCCTTTATCTATTATCTCCTATCGTGGTACCCAATTTATTTCTAAGTTTTGGAGATCTTTCCAAAAGGGTCTTTGTACTCTTGTTAAGCTTAGTACAACCTTTCATCCACAAATTGATGGTCAAGCAGAGCGTACTATCCAAACATTGGAAGATATGTTGAGGCATATGTAATTTACTTCAAGGGTGATTGGGATGATCATTTGCCTTTGATTGAGTTTGCATACAACAATACCTATCATTCAAACATTGGTATGGCTCCATTTGAGAACATATATGGTAGGAGGTGTAGATCTCCAATAGGCCGGTTTTAGGTGGATGAAGTTGCCCTAATAGGTCTTGAGTTGGTACATGAGGCTTTGACTCATTAGAGAAAGGTTGAAAACGGCTCAAAGTCGATGTTAAAAGAAGATATCTTTAGTTTAATGTTAATGATTGAGTTTATTTGAAAATTTCACCCATGAAGGGTGAAATAAGGTTTGTTCAGAGAGGGAAGCTTAGTCCCCGTTGTGCAGGCCCATATCTGATTTTTTAGGTGTATAGTTAACGTTGCCTATGAACTAGAATTGCCTAATAATTTGGCATCGGTTCTTCCAACTTTCCATGTCTCCATGTTGAAGAAATGGTGATCCGACATCTATAGTTACCTTAGAAGGTTTGGGAGTTAAGGGAAATCTTTCTTATGAGGAAGTCCTGGTTACCGGCAAGTCAATAAGTTGAGAAATTAAGAAGTTTCTTCCATGAAAATTTTGTGGATGCATCAGTTAGTTAAGGGTGCTACTTAGGAGGCCGAGGCCGATATGATGTCCCGTTATCCTCATATATTTCCTTCTACCACTACTCTAGCTTGAGGTATTCAGTTCCTCATGGTTTACTGTTTTAGTGTCATGTTTTAAATATTCCCATGATTTCCTTATTTATGCATGTTCATGAAAAGCTTATGTTTTGAGGAAGTGAGTCAACTTGATTGATTTATAAATGTTTATGTGAATTTGAGTATGAGTGGCATATATACTTCATGATATGATGTTTTCAACATGCTTTAGCTTAGAGTTGATGTTTCCTCCTCAGATATGTACATTTATGTGATTGCATGCATGTTTGGCTGCTAGATTTGAGTTTTTTTATCTCATGTGGTGTCTATAACCCCATTCGAGCGCTAATGTTCCCAAAGGGGAGATAATGTAACACCTCAGAATCAGGAAATCTAGAAAAGTGGCCAAGTGGGAGGTCACCAGCCCATAAACTGAGCCACGACACCCTTCATGGAGTCCTTAATGGGTCGTGAATGGAAACGCGGCTCGTGGTGGTGCTCATGGAGCTTTCTAGTGCTTAACCAAGAAGGGGATCCCCTCCCACGAGGCCTTAGAAGGCTCGTGGTGAGCCTCACACCCCGTAGTGGTGGCCGTGGAGGGGAGGAATAACCCATCCCAAGTCCAACCCCTTCTCACAGACCTCCACATGAGACGTGAATGGGAAGAGGACTCGTGAATATGGTCGTGAGGTGGGACAGGGGTTCAAGGGGACTTCCCAAGCCACTAGTCCAAGGTACCGACTGCCTAGACGACTCGTTGATCCTGAGATGGCTCGTGAGGTCCACCATCTAGGGGTTCACGTTAGCTGTAAGTCAGGGGCAGTTGGGTCTTTTCCTAATTATTTTATCTAGATACTATGTCATTTTGACCTTACCTAGAACCCCTATATAAGAGATTTAAACCCCAAAATCAACATATTCAAGTCATTCTCTCGAAATTACGAAAAGAAGAACAAGTCTTTCTCTCAAATATTTCTCTCTCTAGAAAACTTGATGAAGAATGGTCCAAGCTAGAGTTTGAAAGTCTAGTCTCCCATTCCATCATTGAAGTTAATCAATTGACATTGAGGTATGATGGTTTTCATCCATGGACCCCTTTCCTCCATGGACTTCCCGAATTCTACAATTTATAAAGTTAGAATTCCCTAATTAAGTTAGTGTTTTCTTCCATGTTATGGGTTTTTTAAAATATTGAATTATTTGATTGTTTTACGATCTACCAAGCCTGAATTGAGATAATTCCATGATTTTATATTGAATCTCCATGAACTCATGCTAACCCATGTTTTCTAAATATTGATGATTGAAATGGGGTTTTAAATTATGAAAGGAGAATTATGGAATTATGCATGTTCTTATGAAGTTGATGAAAATGTTTAAATGATGCATTTAGAGTGAAGCATCAATGTTGTTGTTGTTGTTGTGTTGTTGAAAGGATTTCTCATAAACACATAAAAGCATGATTGTGAGAGGTTTTGTCACAGAAAAATGGTTCTTAAGGTTGAAAGGCTTTCTCATCTAAAAATAACAATTTTTTTAGGAGCTATTCTAATGTTGAGTCAAGAAGCGATTACCCATGTTCTCTAATTGAAAGACTCACATGATGTAAGGACAAGAGTCAATTGCCCATGTTCCTTTAAGATCTAAGATGAATATAATTAAGAACTATTCAGTGGTAGTTAAGCTTAGCACCAATTGGACAAATGGCGATTACTTGTGTCCCATAAAATATTTGCCAACATAGGATTGTCTAGATAGACATTAGCTAGTTGATCCACATAAGCTAGAAGTTTATGGTCCTTATCTTGGAAAGTAGGACAACCCTTTTCGGTGTGGGAGACACCGGATTCCATGTTACTAACTCACATGGTCTTACATGTCGGTTAAGTCTACTTCCCACAAACAAGTTATAATGTTACTTCAAGGTAGTATCTCATACATGATTAAAATGATGACTATGTGCATTGACCATGTTTTATGACTCATGTTTTAGCTTGGTCATTGCATGCTTATGAAAATCTCCCTTTTTCTCATGTTTTCAAATGTTTTATGCCTGGATATCATATTTGGTACATGTTTGTACTAACGATACTCATGCCTACATTTCCCCAAATGTAGGGTCTGACAGTCAGGGTTCCCAATTATGTGCCTAAATCTCTTTGAGGAGATTTCTAGCTTTGGGTGAGTCATCATGCTTCGAGGACCAGACATTTATTGTTTTTAGTATTTCTTTACTTTCAGTTTTGGATCATGATGTACGGGTTGCGCCCATGTTCATTTTTATGTACTAGATGACTTTGAGATGATGTTTAGACTTCCGCTTCACTTCTATAAACTCTTTTATGTTGGGATTGTCTCTAAATCATCTTATATTTCTATTATCATATCTGAAGAAAGCTTGTATGGGGCCTTTTGGGGTCTTATACACCATGTTACACCTAGGGGCTACCTTGGGTCGTGAGTGTTCTATTGGTAACATGTTATTTAGTATGCTTTAAAGGCACAATGAGATCAAAGAAAGACTTTAATCCTTTCCCAAGTTAAAATGTTGCTCAAAATTTCATCTGAACCAACATTTGGGCCAAGTTCTAGATCCACAAAGTCATTTCATTGAATTTTATATCTAAAGCTCACCACAAAATGCACATGAAACAATGGGGTCGAATTTGTTTTAGCCTTAACTTTAAGCGAGATATTTCTCAAGTATTACATAAATATATCAAGAGGTACCAAAAGAAATCTATATGTCACAACAAAGTTTGTTTGTCTTGGCAAAATATTTAACACATTTCTTTTTTCTTGTGCAACAACTAATTATGTTGGCACCAACCAAGTCAATTTTTTTTTAAAAAAAAAGCTTTTAATGAAATATCGTACCCTAAACAAATTTTTTTTATCTCATTTTTTGGTTAGAGTGGGAAAGTGTCTTATAGCCCAACACAAAGCACAAAACATGAAAATAGCATAAACTCAACATAAAAAGTTAAATAGTGCTTTACAAAGAGTTAGTGCCTTGGTCTGGAATTGATTCGGAGGAAAAAAGGTGAGTGTATATCTTCCTCATATCCTCACCGCCTTCCTTAGTAGCTTCCTCAACAAATTGGTTCCTCCGTAAGACTTTGACTAATGCAACCTCTTTAGTTCTCAACTTGAGAACGTGACGATAAAGGATCTAAATCGGAATCTCCAAATAGGACAAACTATCCTTTACTCCAATACTCTAAATAGGCACAATAAGTGCAAGATCACCCCAACACTTCTTTAACCTATACATATGAAACACTGGATGAACTGATGCTAACTGTGGTGGTTGTTCTAACTCATAAGCTACATTACCAACCATCTTGGATATCTGGTAAGGACCAATGTATCGGGGTATGAGCTTACCTTCCTTAGTAAACCTCATAACACCCTTCCTAGATGAAATTTTCAAATATACCCAATCATTAACCTCAAACTCCAAATCTCTTCTTCTAACATCAGTATAGGATTTATGACGACTCTGTGCTGTTTTCAACCTCTCTCGATTTATCTTCACCTTCTCCATGGCTTGGAAAACTAAATTTGGTCCTATCAACTTAGCGCCAACCTAAAACCAATCAATAAGAGATCTACACCTTCGTCCATAAACGACATCATAAAGAGCAATCTAAATGTTGGAATGGTAACTATTATTGTATGCAAACTCAATAAGAGACAAGTGGTCATCCGACTTACCTTTGAAATCCAAAACACAAGCTCTCAACATATTCTCTAAGGTCTAAATTGTGTTCTCTGCTGGACCATCAGTCTTAAGATGAAAAGCAATAACAATCACCTCCATCTTAGATTATGGACAAGAGAACTCCATAAATTCGAACTATCTCACGAATGTACAAATTTGCATAATCTTTTTCTGTATTGGAAGTCTTTACTGGCAAGAAATGGGTTGATTTGTTCATTCGATCCAATTACCCTAATGGAATCATGTTGCATGTGAGATCGCAGTAAGCCTATATTGAAGTCCATACGAAGCATCTCCCACTTCTATTTTCCTACATGGCCGTTGATGCTCATCCTTGACTTGCTAACAATTTTGGCATTTGGCAACAAATCCGGAAGTGTACCTCTTCGTTCCACTCCACAAATAGTCTTCTTTCAAGTCATGGTACATCTTGGTGGCACCAGGAGGAATAGAATATCTGGAACTATGGGATTCATCCATGATTCTCTCTGGGAGTTCATCCATATTTGGAACACATAACTTATCTTCATACCTCAACACATGATCTCCTCTTTGTGCAAAGACCATCACTTTCTACTTGTGCACATTTTCCTTCAACTCAAGTAAAAATAGTATCCTTGTCCTGTTTCTCCTTCATTTTTTACACTAACAATGATTCAACCCCATTCATCATGACATATCCACTTTTACAAAAATCTAACAAACAGACTCCCAGATGCTCAAGCCTCTGAAATTCCATAGCCAATTCTTTCTTGCCTTCCTCGACATGTGTAGTACTCTCTATGGATAACCTGCTCAAGGCATCAGCAACAACATTAGCCTTACCTGGATAGTATATAGTACTCATATTGTAATCCTTGAGTGGTTCTAGCCATCTCCTTTGTCGAAGATTTAGCTCAATCTGAATGAAAACATATTGGAGACTCTTGTAGAAAGTGAACACATCCGTGAACACCATAGAGACAATGACGACATATCTTGAGATAAAAAACTACTATTGCCAACTCGAGATCAAGAGCTGGGCCGTTCTTTTCGTGAATCTTAAGTTGTCTGGAGGCATATGTTATAACCTTACAATTCTGAATCTATACACAACCAAGTCAAACTCTGGACACATCAAAATAAACAACAAAACCCTTGTACCCTCTGGTAGGGTAAACATTGGAGAAATGGTTAACCGAGTTTTCAATTCTTGAAAGCTTTTATCACAAGCTTAAGACCATTGAAACTTTGCTATTTTTTCTAAGCCAACTTAGTCAATGGGAACGAAATAGATTAAAAACCCTCGATGAACCTTCTGTAGTAACCAACCAATCCCAAGAAACTCATTTATTAGTTAGAGACATAGGTCTGAGCCAATTCTGCACTACTTTAATCTTCTGATTGTCAACTTGAATTCCATCGCCAAACTCTATATGGCTTAAGAATGCCAGAAATCAGCCTTAGAGAACTTTGTATACAACTCCCGTTCTTTGAGAGTTTGGAGAACAATTTTGAGATGACTAGTAGGGTCCTCTTCATTAATAGAATATATAAATATGTTATCAGTAAATACGATAACAAGCATGTCAAGATTCTGCTTAAATACTTTGTTCATAAGATCCATGAATGTTGAAGGATCGTTACACTTTTGTGTCCCCCTTTAATTTACAATGTTTTTAATCGTTAATGTCTTTAGTTACGACTAGTTATAACAAAATTTTATTTTTCTATAAATTCTCAAAACCACTTCCTTGGGACAATCCCAACCCTTGGTTGGATTATTATACTATTGCACGATCATAGACACCCAAACTGTAAGACGTGTCGTTGATTACGCAAACATCAATCTTCAAGCTTACCATAATCCATAGCCATAAATGAGGAATTATGCAAGTACATGAACTAAACATAAGGAAAGTCATCTATTCATATCTAACCATACCATAAGGAAACCATTCAACAACATCCTAATAAGTTTCCTTGTGCAATGTAAAAATGAAGTCCCATACCCCCACTCCTACCAAGTAAACCCATTAAGAAGTCATAGTATAGTTCCTATCATATTCATTATCTTATTGTTCTTAGGGAATATTAGCCATAACCGACATAGACCATGTGAGCTACATGGAATTCGGTGTCATATAACCCCACACCGAAAGAATGCGTTGTTACTTGCCGAAGGTAGAACTAATTATATTTAGCTTCTAAGTGGATCCACTAGCTAAGTCCTATGTTTAGCACATAGTTATGGGATAGGAGATTGCTACTAGAAACCCAACCTATTGCATTAGCGGAGGGGCCTTTTCCTCATTGTCCATATCCACTCGATACTAAGCATTATTTCTCAATTATACATAATTAGTATGGAAGTGTATCTACATGTGTGAAAGCATACTTTACCCTTCGTTTAATACAACTCACTAAATATCTCATAGATTCATTTAAGTGAGAACTACCTTTCACGTTAGAATCGTCATTTTAGGGTGAGTAACTTTCACCTCATTATTCATAGTGTTTTCATGAGAACTAGCCTTTCAATCAACACAACAACATCAACATCATCCTAGACAATTTATACATAAACATGTGTAAGGATAAGGGAATTAGTCTTCCAACAACACCTCAGTCCACACAATAGTCATAGGATTCTCACCTTTCAAATAAGTTCATTAATTCATCAATAACTATCAACAATCATGAACAAAGCAAGGTTTCATAACCAAATTAACATAACCACAATACATAGTAGAAATCACCTTGCATCAATACGTTCATTGAACTTCATGAAATTGGGGTCATGGGGTAGTTCATGGGTTCATGGGGAGTTTTACTAAAAAAAATCACCATTAAAACGTCAAATCATCCATAATATACATCAAATAATATAATGAAAATGTTTTTAGGCAGAATCCATGACTAGAATGAAAACCCTAGTTTTTGAACAATCAAATCCCATTTTCGAAATTGAGTTGAGAGGGCTTCATGGAGGAAAGTACTCCATGAATCAAGGTCCCCATACCTTGTTTGATGTTAACCCACGAAATTTGAGTGAAGATCTTAATGCTTGAACCCTAATCTTGACCTTCTTTTTTGTTCTTCAATGGAGGAACTTCTTAGAGAGAGAAGAGAGAATTTGGAAGATATTTTTGGAGTTATGAGAGTTAAAAGACTTGTTTAATACTTAAAAATACTTTAATATACTTAAAACAACTAAATATAACCGTCCTACACCCTAACTTAATTAATTAGTAAATTACCAAACTATCCTCACCTTGGCCGAGTCCATGACAGATATGCAGGCCACATTCACGACTCCCTCACCTACAAACTGTAGGTGGGACTACGGAGCGTGTTGTGCTTCCATCGTTGGGGTCAGAGAGGGGAGGTTCAAGGCCATGGTGAGGAGATTAAGTCTCAACTCACGAGGCCTATCCACGGAGCGTGAGCTGGTCCACGAACCGTGTTGCACGTCCGTGGAATGGGGCTGAGACATGGAATTTTTGAGGGATTTTGGTGGAGGCTAAGGCTGGACTCACGACTCCCATCTACGGGGCGTGAGTCAGTCCACGCCTCATGGTCTTTGGCTTGTGAATGAAGCTACATTTGGCAGGTTTTGGAGCAGCCTCTTGGCTCTCATCAAGGACCTTTTGGGGGGGGGGGTCCTTGGGGGAGCTTTGCCTTGATGTATAAGCTCTAGGACCTTAGTACTAGGTTATGGAACTTATTTTACAACTCGAATCTTGACGTTAACTCACTAACCTCCTTGAACCTCAACATTAGCTCACATGCTTAGGCTCTAGATTAACCTAGCATTTTCTGGAGTGTTACATATGAATTATGGTAAGAATTGCTTTGAGAGTAAAGCATATGTAATTAATTGTTGATTATTGTGATTGTTGTGGAAGGGATTTTGCCACATGATTTTCTTATGTATGAATATGAAAGGTTTTCTCACATCGAAGGATTCTAGGTTGAAAAAATTTCTCACCTAAAATGTATCTAAGCTTATGAACTATGAAAATGATGAGGCTAGAGGTGATTACCCATGACCTCTAATGAAAAGAATAAGAGGCGATTACCCATATTCCTTAGAGTCGGACTAGAGGCGAATACCCATGATCTTAAGTAAAAGACAAAAGACAACTACCCATGTCATATGATAGAAAGACAAGAGGCGAATACCCACGTCACATGATGTAAGGACAAGAGGGGCCTACCCATGATCCCATAGTAAGTTGGACAAGAGGCGACTACCCTTGATCCCAAGGTAAGAAGGACAAGAGGCGATTACCCATGATCCTTTATAGTAAGGCAAGAGGCGATTCCCCATGTCCTTAAAAAATAAGCTAGGATATGTTATGATAGGTGATGAGCTTGGATTGTTGCTTGAGTTTGCCTTCCATGATGAGTAAGATAGTGGCGGTTACCCATGTCTTGACTAAGTATGAATTGAGGATACTTCAAGAAGTACTCCTTACATGTTGTGATGATCTATTATGTGCATTGATTATACTTTATGACTTATGTTGTCTAACTCTTATGTTATGTTTATGCAAGTTATTATATTTAGTACATTCTTGTACTAACACATACTCTTGCCTACATTTCTTATCCAAATGTAGGATCTGGCGTTCCTGATTCTCATCCCCGTGTGGCTAGGATTTATAGTAGAAGAAGAGTTGAAAATTGGTGAGTCCTCATTCATCCAAGGATTTGACCACTACTTTCCTTATGTTCTTTTCATTTGAGTTTTGAACATTGATGTACGGGCTACGCCTTGAGATTCTATTGTATTAGATGGTTTTTGAGACAAGTGTTTTAGACTTTCGCTTTGCAATTAAAAACTTTGGTTATGTTGAAAACGTTTTAAATCTCGTCGATTTTCTATTATCTTGACTATGAAAGCTAAGTCGCTTGTATGAGGATTCTCGGGGTCTTGTACGACATGTTACATCTAGAGGGTACCCCTGGTCGTGACAAGATAAAGGTCAAATATAACAACTTTTAATAAATTGGTCAATTCACCAATCCATTCAGGATAACACCATTAGTTGATCATATATTCACTATGTAATTCAATATGATTGTGATATAAGACAATAATTAATCATTATAATGTTATCACATTGTTTATTTCTAAAATAATGTTAAATGTAACAATTTCCATCAAATTAGTCAATCATCAATCCATCAAATTGACATATGTTGCATCATATGTCAATATTATTGGACATTTACCATAGAAAATAGATATTTGTTCAACAAATTGCAATCTGTTGTATTATATGATAATTTTGTTGGAACAGATGCACAATTTTGTGGTAATTTTCAATAAAATTGACATCGATTGCAATACAAGTGTAATCTTATAGGTCGATTTTCATTGTAATTCAATAGGATTGTGATATAAGACAATAATAAATCTATATCTATATATATATATATATATAGTATTATAACATTGTATATTTCTAAATTAAGGTCAAATGTAACAATTTTTATCAAATTTGTCAATTCATCAATCTATTCAGGTAATATCATTTATTTGATTATCTAATCGCTATGTAATTCAATATCATTGTGATAAAAAAATAACTAATCATTATATATAGTGTTATAACATTGTTTATTACTAAAATAAGGTTAAACATAATAATTTTCATCAAATTTGTCAATTCATCAATCTATTTAGGATAATACCATTAGTTGATAATTTAATCACCGTGTAATTCAATATGATTATGATATTAGACAATAATTAATCATTATATATAGTGTTATAATATTATTTATTACTAAAATAAGGTTAAATATAACAATTTTCGTCAAATTAGTCAATCATCAATTCGTCAAATTGACATATGTTGCAACAGATGTCAATTTTGTTGGAAATTACCACTTTGTTCCAATCGAATTGACATATGTTGCAACAGATTGCAATTCTGTTGGAACAGATGTGCTCATTTCTATGTGGTAATTTTCAACATAACTGATATCTGTTGCAACCGAAATATAACCTTACATGTCAATTTTCAATGTAATTCAATATTATTGTGATATAAGACAATAATTAATCAATATATATAGTGTTATAACATTGTTTATTACTAAATTAAGGTCAAATGTAACATTTTTTTTAATCAAAATGACCAATTCATCATTCCATTTAGGATCATACCATTAGTTAATCATCTAATCACTATGTAATTTAATATAATTACCACATAGAATAGACATACGTTCTAACAAAATTGTAATTCTCACAATGTTTGGGAACACGTAACTGAGATGTTTGAATCTATCAATTTGGTTAATCAAACTAATTAAAATGTGTCACGAGTCATCTTCTTTCTCTATTAATCAATTTGATCATTGCATATACCATATTCCCCAAATTTTCAATAGAGCCATTAGAAAAGATTTTTTCAAGAAACTCAGTACTCTCTTCTGAAATAAGATAAAAAGGGTAAGAATTTGATTTAATTTCTTCTTAATTTGAAGTCACTCAAGTTTAATTTCTTCTTAATTTCTTTCAAATTTGTGAAATCAAAATATCTTTTGTGATTAGATTTTGAGAGAAAATATTCTTATAATGTCAAATGTAATATTGAATCGTATTTGTAATAATGAGAATGATGTAATGCTGCGTGTGAAAATTTGATGCAAACATGTAGACTTACTTGGGATGCAAACTTTGTGGTTGGAGGACAATCCATCTCGAAGATTTTGATCTTGTCCATGCTATCGTGTATGTTCTCTACATAAATTGTTTCTTGATATCTGTTATTTCTGTTTATTTTTATTTAATTTGTTTATGATGTATTTTAGGAGAATGCGTGCAACTTTTTTAGATCGAGGGATCATGAAGATGTTGATATACGATTTAAGTTTGTTATTTTGAGATTGGTGAAGAGAATTAAGGAGTTGGAAGAAGCATTGACATGAAAGTCATGGTGAAGCTAACAAATGGGTGATGAAGGAGAAGAATAAGAGCAAATGTTGTAATTGGAAGCTAATCATCTTGATTGTTGTGATCTATTTTCTATTTTTAAGCATTAACAAGAATGTGAAGGATGAAAGATGTAGTTGTGTGCAACCAAACTTGCCATAGTTTTTCTACTCTACATCTTTAGGTTGGTTCTTGTTCTCCTTTTTTACTTTATGTTTTCAGAATAGTTATGACTTTAACAAGTTGTAAGTGTGTTTGATTATATAAGACATGTAAAATCGTATTTGTATCAATTCCAAATAGATCAACACGAGAAGAATATAGAGAGTTGATGCACTTCTATTCCAATAGATGTACACTTTTGTATAGTAAATTTCAATAGAATTAACATATGTTGCAACAAGTTACACTTATGTTGGAATATTATAGACAAAATATTTCATGAAAAAGAATTCAACAGTAGACATAGACAACTAATAAATATAAAATATTTTCATTAAGTAGAAATATGACAATTTAACCAATATCAAGGGTCCAACCTCCTACATACTAGTTCAACAACTCAAATCCATTACATTCTTGAAATAACATTATCATTCAAAAAAGTCTTGTTAGGTTCCATAGAAGTGCCCATCCTTGTCTTTTCTATAAACATTAAATATAATTATTTAGTTGACATCAAGAACATTAATAATAGTTGACTGACTTACTTTTGTACATGTTGCTTGTGTGACCCTCATGTATCCATTGTGAGAATGATGTCATTAGTTAAGTTGGACCCTCGTCAAAAATGTTATAACCTTCAAATGAATATTGTTGTCACACATCAGAAGTGACTTTCTCATTCCCTTTTGAGGTTGAACTAAAATCTATCAAAAATCGAACAGATAATGGAGCAACATGACCGGTATTTTCTTTTTTTAATATACTATATAGTGATTTGTAAATTGATTTTTTTCAACCTCCTAAATTATAAAGACTGTGCAGTCTTCTTTGATGGAAGTACACGAATATTAAATGTCAATTCCTTAATAGTATTTGTCAAATCCTTAACACAATTAAGAAAACAATCATGTTTATGCTGACAGCCTTCACATCGCAATAAGAGAATTTGTTGTTAGAAGAAGAAGCAACAAAAGATTGAGCTCCATTGTTTTAAAAGTTTAAAATGCAATTTTTTTTTCTTTTTCCGAAAGGTAGGTTATCTGTTGCAACATATGATCCATCTGTTAACAAGATGAAACTTCTTTTGCAATACATGAGTGACTTGTTGCAACTTATGACCATTTGTAGCAATATATGGATCACTTGTTATAACAAATGACCATTTTGTTGCTTTAATACATAAGTGACCAGTTGTAACAGATGACCACTATGTTGGAATTTCCACCAATAGATGAAACGTTTTCAACAAATGAGCTATATGTTGGAAAACTGAACTAACTATATTTCTACCAACATATAAGTCATATGTTGTAACAGATGACACTACTATTTTTCAACAAATATGTTTACTATGAATTTCCAATAAAAAAAATGTTTCACACTACTTGAACCAACAAAATGCTCGTAAAAAGAAGAACAAAAACAACCAAAAAAAATGAGTTTTCACTAAAAAACAACACATCACATATTCTTAGGATTTCCCAAAATATAGGGTTTTTTTTTTGGCTTTCTTGATTTTCTTTCATAAATAAGAAAATAAACAAATTCATTATTCAATTTTCTCAACTATAGAACGAGTTCTTGTTCATTAACCAAAAAAGAAATTCAAAATTTGATTTTTTGACACTATTCTTTGTTTACAAATTCTAAAGAAAGTGACTGCTAGCGACGACGTTGAGTTTTCCGACAGAGCGACGGTGTCAACAAAAATCTGGTCTTTTTTCCAAGAAGAGGAGCTGGTCTTTTTTTCAAGAAGGTGTTTGGAAGAGATAATTTTTTTAAAATGGTTATGATTGAATTTAAATGAGATAAGATATTAATCAAAAAAAAGAAGAAGAGAAAAGATAGGGTGTATTTGTATTTTTAAAAAGATAATAAAATTTTTAAGTGAATTTTACCTTTTGTTGGTAAGTACTTTATACTTATATGATACATTTTGTTCAATTTTCTCAAGTCATCAAAAACAGCTCGCTTGTGCAGCAGGAATCATCGATGATTCGAACGCTTCAAGTTCGTCTGGCAAATCTCTCCAACACTTGAATAACTCTCTCTCTTTTTCTCCTCTCCGCTCTTCAACTTATGTTATTGACATTCTTTTCAATTTCTTCAGATATCGTTTACATCACTCTCCCAAACCTTGTGCAGAAACCATGGAAGGTACTTACTCTAATTCATTTTGCTTCAAATCTTCATTTAGGTTTCTTCACTCTCAATCTCATTATGTATATGGATATGGGGTTCTTACTCTATTTATCCCAAGCTTTATAAATTGTGTATGGGTAATCAATTTGTATTACGGATCTCTACAATCACGGCCCCTCTCTCTATTTATTCACTCCTGATTTCGCTAGGTTTCATAATTTGTCAAAATTAAAATTAACAAAAATTGCATTGCTTTAGCCAATCATGTCCACATTTTTTATTAGTATTCTATGTTTATCACTATCCCATTGCCTGATTCAAGTTTCATTGTAAACTTTATTCTATTGAAGGAGAAACGTGTACTGTATTTAGTAAACAAAAGGTTGGAATTTATAGGTTTTGGTAGGAAACAATATTGCTTAGAAATGTTAAGTTTGTGAACAAGCAGCTCAATTTGCCGGAGGAATGATTTGCTCAGGTCTATAATACGTGTTATAAAAATGCCTTACATTATGCTACGTCAGTTCTGTCACTATTCCGTCAAGGTCTTCCATTTTTCTTATTTCACTATAGTTCCAATATGATTTATATTTCCTTCTAAAATTCAGGATATGTTTGCATTTTCCTCTACTTCTCTTTCCCTCGTTAAAGTTCTATACATGCTCTTTCTTTCCCAATCCACACCATTTCACCTAATTTTAGTGTGAATTATTCCCCTGTGCATATTTGTATGCCTATACAGCTCAAATACGCATGTAGCTGGAACTGGGGTAATGTGCAGTAATCTTGCAGTGTCAGCAAAAACTAACACTCATTACGGGATTAAGACTTTGTCTTCAGCTGCAGGTGTGTCATTGGATCTCATCAGCAATTTTTTGTATCTTTGATAGTGAAATCTTTCAAGGCAAATTTTTTCTGTATGATTGTCACACCTCGATTTCAGGTCGAATCATGATCGGCAATTGGTACCTCAACTTAACCGAACGAACCTTATTTACCATCCTATTCTATTCTAGATCTAGTATGTCATGCAAACCAACATTTATTCAAAAGTCACTGTACTTATTGTGTGAAATTTCATTCAAATGATATTTCTAAAACCAGTTTATACTTCTATAAATATCTCAAAGCTGCGAAATTATAAACACAAAGTGAAATTGAAAACTCAAATACTCAACTTTATCATGTATATGTCTATGAAGACTACAAAATAACGGACGGATAACTTAGGGCAAGGATTCTCGAGCATTCCTCAAAACAAATAAAAGAATAGTTAAATGTTTGACCGAAACTAGTGAGATTCCACAAACCAAAAGCAGAGCCCCCCAAACAACTGCTAGAGTGAGGGGATGATCTATCCCGTAGCCTGCTTGTCCACAAAACCTGACCTGCGCATACATCAACATAATACTTGATGAGAATCTAATGATTTCAAGATGAATTCTTGTTATTACTTGCGACTAGGAGTAATGATTTAATGTATAACACGGTAGGATCTTACTTTGTGTGATGGATTATTACACTTGATAAAAACTCCCCAAAATCAAGCCATAGCCTTCTTGTTCTTGTTAAGGGTAAAAAATTCCGTTTTTGCACTTATATATATATATATATATATATAGGTATGGGGGTCATTTTCATGGCATGAACTTAACACAGGGTTATAAAGTTTGTCATGTTAGAGCATGACCTTGGCATGAGGTTCTGGACTTTCCATGCTGAGACATGAACTTGGCATAAGACTCTAAATTATGTCCTTAGAGTCAGACAACAACATGAACTTAGCTAGCTCCTCTCCATCTTCAAGACACAAATTTTCATGATTCCTAGCATGCCGTCTTCATCTTGTGGCATTTGCTATCACCTTAATCCATTCATTAGGGTTGTAGTTAGTCCAAATGAATATTAAAGAATTTTGGGGCCTTGCACATTGCCATCCCTATTCTTGGTCTAATATTCCATAAATCATGTGGGTATAAATTGCTTGTTTT